>APFE030437984.1:300231-343824 GCA_000404065.3 Pinus taeda | reverse complement strand
ATAAATATAACTATATATATTTAACTATTATAAAGTTATAAAATCACATAGTTATATATATAACATAACAATTCTATAAATATTTTTCATAACATAATTATATAACTAGATATATAATTTAACTATTATAACTGTATGTATATATATATATATATATATATGTATGTATGTATGTATATATTTCATCATATAACACATGTATTGTGCATAACTATAACATAACAACTTAACATACACACACATATATAATGTTTAACATATAACCATATATAATCTTATAACTATATATAAGTTCATGTTTCAACGATGCGTCATTGATAAATGCATTAAATCCATCATGACAAGTGTATTTGGTCTAGTGAATAAAATCATTTAGAAACTTTTCTAATTTGTACCATATTGTTTCATTATGTAGTGTATTGTACAAGAAATATTCTTTTCATGTGCGTGCATCTAGTACATGTCATGTTTCAAAGTCAAACATTAAGAACTTAAAGTCTATTGTAGTATTTGGTTGGCATGAAATTTTATTAGTTTTTTAGGTAGGTTTATTTCAATTTTTTACATATATATTTACATATTTATGTGCTATGAATAAAATGCATTATTTAGAAACGAGAAAAAGTGCGAAGGTAGATTTGATCGCTTCTTTCGATTTTGTTTACATGGAACTCAATACGTTGGTTGATAGATTATCAAAAAATAAACTCTAAAGTTTACGACTTCACACTAGATTTTTATGCTTTAATTTAGAAATGGTTTTTTCCTCAACATTTTTTTTCCTAGATTAGTTTATATGTAATATGTTGAGGCCTTCCATATAGCGTCCCAACTGCAGGTCATCACAATGCTAGGGGTTTTTTTATACGTGGTAGATCACATAGCCCACTGAGAGTTCATGTTCCACTCATAGATCCTGCGTCTGATGCCAGTAGGAGTGTTAGACGCAGTGTTTCTGTCTTTTTTGATGATCATGCTACACCTAGTGGACCTTCTTTGCCTATTTCTGGGACACCTCCTGCATTTCTAAATCCTCTCTAAGCTTTATGCATTTACGTCTTAAAATTGTATTTAATTTTTAAATTGTCTTCAACTGATGTGTTTGAATTTAATGTAAATGTTACTATGCTTCTAGTTTGTCAATTATATATGTTAAATTATGTTTATGATTTACAAGCCCTCAGCAAGCCAAATCTATGGATTATATTTCAACCTTGATCCCTTTGCGGGATGATGCTACAACTCATATCACATTAGAGGATGTTACAACCCATCATATGTGGATCACAACAAAGATAGAGAAGATCTTTTCCAATTCACCAACTCATCTTGCATTTTCGTTGATGTTAGATAACATTAATAGGTTGAATGCAACATACCGGAGGTCTGGCCCACATAGCCACATATTACAGTCCATATAGAGGATTAGGAGGCATGAGTTTAGAGGCCCATATACTTTGGAGGTGCTAAAAGAGGCCACCAAGGACATTGATTTTTGTGGGGAGTTGTTCGACATCCCTCAGGATCTCCCTGCTAGACATAGAGTTTTGATTTCACTAAAATATTTTATGAATGTTGATGCAGCCCATTTTGTGTATGATAGATTCATTGGAGTTTGGGGATAATCACCCCACCATGACCAGGTCACCATTTATTTTTCCAGCATTTATATGCAGAGTTCATGTTACATATGAGGCTGAATTACACTGATACTAGATCTCATTATTATTGACCCGATTTGGGATGTACCTATGAGCATGAGGGGGATGGTAGGTACCTTGGGCATGTACCACCACCTCTGAGATTCTTTACAATACCATATTGGACCTTGGTATTAACGACAAATATAGATTATTGCAGCTCAATGGTGAGAACAAGGAGACTATTGCAGACAACATGCAAATGTCATTAGCTAGTGCGCGAGCTGCATTAGATGGAGTTATTAGGAGATCACCACCATTACCCATATATGATGATGAATTTCTCACGATTTTACCCTTTGACCATATTTTCACATATACATGTATGTATTGTGATTCCATTCGTGAGACTTGTTGGGTGCATGAATTGTGTTACATAGACCATGTACATATATATATATATATACAAAAATTTTGACTCTTATTGGAAATTGTGTCTAATTATTTATATTTAAATTTCTAGTTTGTATTAGATTTCATTTATATTAATAAGTTCATGAAAACATGTAGACACATCCCAGCTACATGGATAAATGTATGACGTCATCTGAGGGGGTAGTTGATCAACTAAGCTATCCTTGACTAGAGCATGTTTCCATGGATTCTCCTCCACCTCCAATATGTACAACCACATGGACCAATAGTTGAGTTAAAAAAATTTATTCCTAAGATTTCAACATTTTCCTTTTTTAAGTTACACATATATGTTAGTTAATTTGTAGACTAATTATATGTGTAATTGTCATTGTGTACATAGGCCCATATGTAGAGTGTCGTTGATGATGTTGTTATCAGGAGACATGAGTGGGATGTTGGGTTTAGAGGCACTGATGATGTGAGTCTAGTAATGCAGGCACTAATCATTGAGCTGCAAATAGGGGAGCACGAAACCTAAATTCATGATTAGGCCCCCATCCTATATGACTTGCATTTTGACTTGACCAAGGTTAGTAGATTCATGTATATGTAATAAAAAATGTGGTTCAAAATAATTTATTTCTATATTTTTTATTTTGTACAAATAATGATCTAATTAGTTTTAATTTGAATTTGTTATATTGCAGTACCAGCTTATGGACACTTATTTGTAGTGGCCAAATTCACATAGAACTTTGGTGCTACTTAGAGTGTCATATTTTGCATATTTTGAGGCTCATTTCATAGGACATATTCACATGTGTGATACAGACTTTGTATATTTTCATACATGGACAATTTATGGATGTACATCATGGGCATTATTTTAGTTTATTGATGCTTATAAAATATATTTTTTCATATGGATAGTTTATTGATACATGTATTCACTATTTCAATTGAACTATTTTTATTAATCTTGTTTATGGATGCCCATTAATTTTTGAAGTTTAAGGATCTGTTAAAATTATTTCACCAATTTAATATTTTTTCTATATGCTATAACTTTTATTAGTAAAATATATGTTCAATTTTGATTTCTAGTTTCATAGATTTTGAATGCAAGTTCCATAGACTAGGAAGATAAGTATAATCTTAAGTTATGATGCAGGTCACCTTGATACTTAAAATGAACTAAAATATATCATATATCAATTTGATATTGAACATGGAAAGAATTCCAATCATGCTTCATATTGGTCTGTAGAAAGTGCCTTTTAGTGCAATCAGCATGTATGTTATTACAAGTCAATTTTAAAAATAATTATTTGAATTTAAAGTCACCCATATAATATATAATATATATATATATAAGAAAAAAAATTGACCCACCCATATATCATTGAATGGACAGCTGTTTCTATGTATTCCAATCAATTTCTTATCTCAAGGTTTAATTAAAAATAACAGATATATTGGAACAAGTTTTATTCAATTTTAAAAGATGTCATTTAAAAAACAAATAGGTTTTATTCAACATTATTTATTTTGATATTGTTGACAAGAGCTTAGTCATAACATGATATAAGTCAATCATATTGAAATTTAATATATAGATAAAAAAATAGTATATGACAACATTTCTATAATTTTATATAATGTTATCAACTTTCCTAAATTTACAAGTAGTTATCCAAGTATTTCAATTAATTCCTTATGATGGAAATAAGTTTTATTCAATCTTTAGAAACTCAAATATTATTAAAATAAGTTACATATTAAATCTTAAAATATGTAGAGATGTAAAAGTTACAAATGCAAGTTTTATTTGATTTTATTTTGTTTGAGGTTATCTACAAAATCTTAGTCACAATGCACTTCGCCAGTAATTGTTTTGTGCTTACACTAAAATAAATGCCTCTAATGCAATCAATAAAATACAATGATAAATCAACATCTACACTAAAATCAATGCATATAATGTGGCATGAAATGAAATAGGATTAAAAATCAACATCTATAGTGAAATCAATGCATCATCTAGTGCTAGCAATCAAATAGGATTCAGAATCAAAATATTCACTGAAATTAGTGCATCTAATGCAAGCTCAATCAAACAAGATTACAAATTAAAATCTTTAATGAAATTAATGCATCCAATGCAAGAAATGAAATAGAATTAGAAATCAACATCTACACAGAAATCAAGGAATCTAATGCAAGAAATCAAATAGGATTAGGAATCAACATTTGTACAATGAAATCAATGCACCTAATGCAAGCAACTTTCTTCCCTTTCTCTACCCCTCCATCTATATCAATGTCTCCCTCCATCTCTCCTTCTTTGTCTCTTTATCTCACCCCACAAACACACACACTATCTCTCTTCATATCTATCTATCTATCTATCTCTCCCTCCATCCATCTCTCTCTTCTTCACTCTCTCCCCCTTCTATCTATATCTCTATCTCCCTTTTTCCCTCCTTATTTATATCTCTATATCACCCCATAAAAATACACATTGTTTCTCCATATCTATCTATATCTCCCTCCATTTCCCTCTCCCTATGTCTCCCCTTCTATCTCTCTTCCCTCCTTGATTTGATAATGAGATCTTAGACAATTATTAAGGTATTATAGACTTATGTGCATGGATTTTCCTATGTTACTTTGTGCAATGGATTGATAAGATTGTGAAATACATAGACAATGAAGCAATTAAAGAACATAATAGAGAAACACACATAAACACAACAAGTTTAATAAGGAGTCCACCCAACACTCCTGGGCTACATCTCATGGTCCAGCCTTTAGTGGTGACCTCTCTATTATGTCTTAAGAAGAATATTTTTTACAAAAGTGAGCTCAATTTGAGTCTCACACAACAGATACAAAACAATAAGGCTTTACTTGGATCCCCAACTCTTTCTGAGTACACAGAATCTCCTTACTGACTCTCTGTCTCTGTTTGCTCTCTGTCTCATCACTGCATGTCTCTGTCTCTGTCAGTATGTGGCTTTAAAGCCAATCGGTGCTATCTATTAATTTCTCCTTCTTGGGCTCTCTGGCTTCCTAGCCTCTATCCGCTTAGTTCCCCCTCTGAGCGTTAGCAATCATTGCTAAATGACTTCAGGGATGGTGACCACCTGTTCTATAACAGAATGGGTCATCGAGCCTTTGAAATCCCTAGAAACAATGTTCTCTATGTTCATAGAGAAATACACTAAAAACACAAGAAATTCGCCAATCTTCCATTTATCAGATTTGAAATACTATAAATTCCCCTTATAACTCCTGTTAGGTCCACCTTTATGTCACTTATCACATCTCCACCGTTAATATGGAAGATCTAGATCCAACGGTTGTGGTTCATTTTGGGTGGCCCATGCATACGGGAGTTAACCCGCCGAAAAGAGTGGTTTTCTCTCTCCAGAGCCTAGACACGTGGCGGCCAATGTATGGGCTCGGGTGGAGCCTGGCCAAAACATCTTACCGCCTACGGCCCTCCCGAAATGTTGCTTGTTTCATGGTTTCCTTTTATATTTAAAAATACATTAAAACATGAAAAGCCCACTCATATCAGACTTGAAATAATATACATATGCATTCATAAACCCTTTCGGGTCCGATTTCATCACATATGTGCTTTATCCTTTGTATTTCGTTTATTTAATGAAAAACACAAATACAAAGGAAAACCCTATTTTCTGAATCTCAAAATATATCAAATATCACCTATATCTCCATCGGGCCCAATTATAGCGAGTTATGTTTATATCGGCCCGCTCCATTGTAATGCTCTGATGTGAAGTTTTGATGCGATTGATCGCAATCGCATATCGCATATACCCCTGGGCCATTTGTAAGTGCTCCTTTGTAATTGCCGATTGCGATATCACAATTCAAATTGGGCCATTCATCTGAATGCTTGATCAATGGTCCTCGTTGACTGCACTAATCGCTATTGCAATAAGTCTATGGTAGCCTCTGATAGCCTCCGTCGATTGCGATATGCCGATCAGATCTAGAACATTGATTGGCCAGATCCAACGGCTCTCATGCAAAGCTGTTTTAAACACCCGACACTCTATTTTTAAATGTTTTCTCTATGTTTTTGCCTCCCAATAGTGTTATCCAGCTTTTCCAAAAGTTCTTCTCATGTAATAGTTTTAAATGTTTGAAGACTTAGAGGGTGTTTTGGATCCATTTTGGATCACGCCTTCCCACTGAAAAGGCTTTTGGACCACCAAAAGTTGGTTTTTTAAGCATCAATCAAGTGAGGATATAGCTTCCTCACTTGTCCAATCTCTATCCATCTTGCACTGCTTGGTTTTGAACCTTTGAGTTTGATTCTGAGGTACTCAACATCCCCTTTGCGCGTAGTTCTTACCTTCTTGTCCAGAACTATATCTTCCTGCAACTCATTGAGATATTCAGGCAACAGATTATCAATAGAAGGGAACTGACTTTGCTCTTTGGGATCTTCAATCAATGAAGGTTCAAACAATATCAAGTTCTCTACATTAACTACTGAATAGATGTGCATGTAAGCTGGCAAATAAGGCGAAAAGCATTCTCAACAATTTTCTCAAGTATCTTGAAAGGCCCATACCTTATTGGCTTCAGCTTCTTACCTTCACCTTGCATTCTGTCTTTGCTGATGTATAGCCAAATTTGATCACCAACATGGAAGCTATGCTCAATTCGATGCTTATCATGCCTTGCCTTATACTTGGCTTGGCTTTTTTCCAGCTGTTCTTGCACTGCCTGGTGAATTTCTTGGATCTGTTCAATGAACTTGGTTGCTTTGTCCACATCACTTTGTCCATCAACCGCTATGTCCTTACTAAAGACAAAATCCAAGGGAGACCTTGGTATAAAATGAAAACAAGTCTCAAAAGGAGATCTCTGTGTAGAAGAGTACTTAGCACGGTTGTAAGCATGTTGCACATAACATAAATGTTCATCCCAAAACTTGGGATGCTTGCTGCAATAGCCTCTAAGCAACTGGATCACTGTCCTATTGACCACCTCTGTTTGGCCATCTATTTGTGGATGAAATGTTGTGCTCTTCTTCAATCTGGTGTCCATTAACTCCCATAGACTTGACCAAAACTTCCCAACAAATCAGGAATCTCGATCAGAGACAATAGAAGTGAGTAACCCAAAATGAGCCCATACATGCTGAAAGAAAAACTTTGTTGTTTGTTTGGCTGTAATCTGCTTATTACAAGGTATTAAAATACACATTTTGTTGAACCTCTCCACAATAACATATAAATAATCATTACCTTTTCTAGATTTTCACAATATCCCAACAAAGTCCATGGAAACACTTTCCCAAGGATGAGAAGGAACTGGAAGTGGAGTGTACAAGCCTAGTTTTCTATTGTTGGGATTGCTTTTAGCACACATAGTACACCCTTTAATATACCTAGAAACTGTTTCATGCATTCTTGGCCAATAACAGAACCATGCAACTGTTTTGCTTACACCAAAATGACCTGATATTAGAGAAGTATGTGCTTCTCAGACTATGTTAACTCTTTCAATTTGAGGAATGCATAACTTTCCCAAATGATACAAGAGTTGGTCCTTAACATGATAATCCAATTCTTCTACTTATTTGCCATGACTTAAAGTTGCATATACATCTTTAAAATCTAATCTTGAGCATATTGTTCAATGTAGCTTTCATGCAATACTGAATTATGATTAAGTATGGTAGATGCATTTATGATTGGTCTGGATAACATATCTGCAACATTATTGTGTATGCCTTTCTTATATCTGATGACAAGATGAAACTATTGTAGAAACCCCATCCACCTATAGTGTCTTGATTGCTGCAATTTAGTTTGTGAGTGCAAATATTGAAGTGGTTGATGATCTGTATGTATAATTGTTTCTTTGCCCAATAGGTAATGTTTCCACTTTTTATCACTCTGCACTAATGCATACAATTATTTATCATATGTGTAACTACTATAGAATTAAATGTCTCAGAGTGATAACATATGGGTTTACCATGTTGCATCAACACTGCTCCCATGGCATAGTCACTGGCATCTGTTTCAATCTCAAATGGTCTTTGAAGGTCTGGCAACACTAGTACTGGTGCTGTACTAATCTTTTCTTTCATGGTGTCGAAGGCTTTCTGTTGTTTGCCTCCCCACTGAAACACCTTGTTCAATCTTGCTAAAGCATGTAACAGAGATGCAATCAAGGAAAAATTAGCAATAAACTTTCTCCAATATTGTGCTACTCCTAGGAAGCTTCTAACTTCTGTAGCAGATTTGGGTTTAGGCCAGTTCATAATGACTTCAACGTTAGAGGGATCTATCTTTAATTCACCACCCCCTTCAATATGACAAAAAATAATTCAAATATGTTTTTCCAAATTCACATTTTGATAACTTAACATAGAGGTTTTCTATTTTTAAAACATCTAGAGTCTGCTTAACATGATTTAAATGTTCTTCCCATGTTTTACTGAAAACAAGAATGTCATCTAAATATTACATCATTCATAACTCTCATGAAAGTGGTAGGAGCATTAGTTAAGCCAAAAGGCATAACTAGCCATTCATACAACCCTTGCTTTGTTTTGAAAGCAGTCCTCTATGCATCTTGTTCTGCAACTCTCACCTGATGGTAGCCACTACACAAGTCCAACTTGGAAAAGTAAATAGCTTCTTTCAGCTGATCTAATAGATCATCAATGCAAGGAAGATGATAAAGATTCTTGATCATTATTTTATTCAGTGCTCTATAATCAATGCACATCCTCCACGAACCATCCTTCTTTCTCACCAAAACGATTGGAGATCCGGATGGTGATGTGCTTGGTCTTATCAACCCTTTCTCGAGTAGCTCCTGTACCTACTTCTTGATCTCTGCATTCTCTAAAGTAGATAACCTGTACATTCTGATGTTAAGAAATGAAGCATCTTGCTACAAATGAATATCATGTACTATTTCC
This sequence comes from Pinus taeda, assembly GCA_000404065.3. Taxonomy (NCBI): domain Eukaryota; kingdom Viridiplantae; phylum Streptophyta; class Pinopsida; order Pinales; family Pinaceae; genus Pinus; species Pinus taeda. Next base: position 334,785 of record APFE030437984.1, on the reverse strand, counting down.
CTTTTGGGCGGCAGACCTTTAGGTTCTTGAAATAGGATATCATATTTTGAAACAACTTTTTCTAAAGCAGCTTTTTGTTTAGCATCACAACCTTCAAATGTGTTGGTTTTATCAGGGGTCTCTTCCTTTACAACCATTAGTAAAAATTTCTTGCATGAATTTACAATTCTTTTCATCTACCCTGAGTTTATGAGAGTGTAGTTATTTTTGAGCTGATGAGCTCTTACAATATATTCTATTCCATCTTTTGTGAGTTGATACTTGTTTTCAGTTCTATTGAAAATAGCTTTTCTATCATACAAGTAAGGACTTCTTAAAAAAATACCACATATATCCAAGGGAACTATATCTAACTCAACCTCATCTACAAAAGTTGACCCAAAAGCAAACTTAAGTTTATATTGTCTGGTCACTTGTAGCTTTGTTTTATCACATACCCAACCTAATGGATAGGGCTTCTTGTGAGGTGTGGTTAGTACTCCCAACTTCTTTACAATTGTTTCAGAAATCAAGTTTACTTGTGAACCACTATCAAATAAAGTATCAATCTTTTGATGCTTCGAAATAACGCTATTATGAAAAAGCTCATGTTTTTCCTCTCATTTTCTTCATTATCAATAGATTGTGTAGAATTACTAGTAGATGCTTCAGAATTTTTACCTTTTATACCTGTGGTTGTGACTATTGTTTCATCACCTAAGTCTGACCCCAAATCTTTTTGAATAGCACCAACACTCTTCTTCTTCTTTCCATCGAACTTCTTGGGTTTCAGCTCCATATGCAAAGACCAACAATGTGCATCATCATCTCCATCCTTCTTGCATTGAGTGCATGAAGGTTTGTCTTTCTATACAGCGTTTGCCTTCGTCTCTTTCCATTTCTGCTTCCTCTTTTCCTTGTTCTTGCTTGCAGTGGGTTTTGATGATCCCCCAATCTCTGGGTTCACATTCTTGCCTCTAGCCTCTAGATGTGTAGCCTAAACTAATACCTCATATATGCTAGTAGGGTTAAACATGAGAATGGTGTGCCTCAAATAGCTATGTAGACCACCTATATACTTCAACAAAGTTTCAGGTGAGTCTAGAGAAATGCCTAGAAGTAAAGATCTTTTTGTAAATTCCTGGGTATAGCTTTGTACAATTTGCCCCTTTAATTGGGGAAGAGTTTGCCAACTCATCATTACTTGCTACATATAAGCTAGTGGATAGAATTGTTTTTTAATGGCAGAAACAAATTCACTCCTGGTAGAAAGAATTTTACCATGCTTCTTCAAAACAACTTTTGTCCTGCCTTCCCATCACACTAGGGCAGTTCCTCTAAGGTGAAGGCTGGCCAACTGAATCTTTCTCCTTTCTGAACCGATATTATGCACCCTGCAATACATATCAATCTGTCTAATCCAGTTATCTAGCTTTTCTGCATTTAATTCTCGATCATATATTGGCAAATCAAATTTTACATATAATTTAATCAAAGAGCTGGAAGGGGGTGTTGATAGAGGAGGCTCTTTCCCTTTCCCTTTACCTTCTAAATGGCCATCTAGAAGAGGTTCCTCTATTCCTTTGTCTTGTTTGGAGGTTGAAGTATCTTCACCTTGACCTTTCTTAAATTCTTTATACAACTCTTCTACCATGACTTTGATGGTCATGAAACTGTCCATGAACTAAGATTCTGATTCTAAGGGAATTTCTTTTGCCATTTTCCTCCTAGGATAGACTCTTCCAATTTCTGGGTTAGCCTCAACCAGTTCTCCTTCTCCTAATTTGAGCTTTGACCTAGTTAGCATTCAACAATCCAGCATAAGCTTGTCTGACCTTAGCAAACTTAAAGATATGATACCACTTGATCTAATAATGAGATCTTAGACAATTATTAAGATATTACAGACTTATGTTCATGGATTTTCCTATGTTACTTTGTACAATGGATCAATAAGATTGTGACATACATAGACAATGAAGTAATTAAAGAACATAATATACAAACACACATAAACATAGCAAGTTTAATAAGGAGTTCACCCAACACTCCTAGGCTACGTCTCCTGGTCCAGCCTTCAATGGTGACCTCTCTATTATGTCTTCAAAAGTCAATTTTTTACAAATGTGAGCTCAATTTGAGTCTCAAACAATAGATACAATACAACAAGGCTTTACTTGGATCCCCCAAGTCTTTTTGAGTACACAGACTCTCCTTACTGACTCTCTGTCTCTGTTTGCTCTCTGTCTCAACACTGCTTGTCTCTATCTCTATCAGTCTATGGCTTTAAAGCCAATCGACATTTTCTATTCGTTTCTCCTTCTTGAGCTCTCTGGCTTCCTGGCCTTTGTCCACTCAGATCCCCCTCTGAGCGTTAGCAATCATTGCTAAATGCCTTCAAGGATGGTGGCCACCTGTTCTGTAATGTAATGGGTCATCGGGCCTTTGAAATCCCTAGAAACAACATTCTCTATGTTCGCAGAGAAATACATTAAAAACACAGGAAATTCGCCAAACTATTGTTTATCAGATTTGAAATACTAAAAATTCCCCTTATAACTCCTATTGGGTTTGCCTTTATGTCACTTATCACATCTCCATCATTGATCTGGAAGATCTAGATCCAATGGTTGTGGTTCATTTCGGGTGGCCCATGCGTATGGGAGTTAACTGCCCAAAAAGAGTTGTTTTCTCTCTCCAAGGCCTGGGCACGTGGTAGCCAATGTATGGGCTCGAGTGGAGCCCGGCCAAAACCTCTTACCACCTACGGCCCTCTCGAAATCTCACTTGTTTCGTGGTTTCCTTTTATATTTAAAAATACATTAAAACATGAAAATTTCGCTCATATCGGACTTGAAATAATATACATATGCATTCATAAACACATTTGGGTCCGGTTTCATCGCATCGGCGCTTTATCCTTTGTATTTTGTTTATTTAACGAAAAACACAAATATAAAGGAAAACCCTATTTTCCGGATCTCAAAATATATCAAGTATCACCTATATCTCCATCGGGTCTAGCTATCGCGAGTTATGTTTATATTGGCCCCGTGCCATTGTAATGCTCCAATGCGATGTTGCATTGCGATTGATCGCAATCGCATATCGCACATACCCTTGGGCCATTTGTAAGCTCTCCTCTGTAATCACCGATTGCGATATCGCGATTTAGCTTAAGCCGTTGATTTGCGCGCTTGATTGACCATCCTTGTTGACCACACTGATCTCTATCGCAATAAGTCTATGGTAGCCTCCGATAGCCTCTGCCGATTGCGATATTCCGATCGAATCTAGACCATTGATCGGCTAGATCTGATGGCTCTCATGCAAATTTGTTTTAAATTGTCGATACTCCATTTTTCAATGTTTTCTCTAAGTTTTTGCCTCCTGGTAGTGTTATCTAACTTTTCCAAAAGTTCTTCTCATGTGATAGTTTTGAATTTTTGAAGACTTAGAGGGTGTTTTGGATCCATTTTGGATCACTCCTACTCTCCTCTCTCCCTCTCTCCCCATATCCATTGTCACCCCCCTCTCTGTCCATCTCCCTTGCAACTCACTATCTCTGCCTCTCTCCACCTTTATCTCTATATATGTATTTCTTCTCACCTCCCTCTCTCCCCCTCTGACTCCATATCTCTCTCTCCATCTCTCCCTTGTCACTCTCTCTCTCTCTCACTCCACCTTTCTCTCTATATATCTTGAACTTCTTCCTTCACTATATTTTCTTCCAACTCCATCACTCAAGCTCCCTCTCTTTCTTAGAGACTCTCTCCTCTCTCTCTCCATATTTTTGCCCCCCTCAATTTCTCCCTTACACTTATCTCCCACTCTCTCTCCTCTATATTTTAAAAATTTCAAAGTACCTTGACAATTAAAATATTATGTTTAAATAAATTTGTTTTATTTTGATGTCATACCACAATTTTTTTTTAATATAAGACACATTTAAAATTAAATATTTCATATGTGTCATGTACATTCACCTAGAGGTAAAATGATAATTTTCCATGGAAATATTATCTAAAATTTTCCAAATTATTAATGTTCCAGCTACCTCCATCAAAGATACATAGAGCGCTTCACGTCTTCCAATTGAAACTATTTATGTATTATTTCTTTAAAGGTATCTTTTGGTTATGATTACTTCAGGATTTTAAACATATTATTTATTTATTATATTAGATTTATAAAAAAATTAGGTTAAATAAAATTAGCATATTTATTCTTTTCGTGTTAATGACTCTTTTTTTGATGCCTACGGTGTATATCAACCACATTTATTAATGTGGTTGTGCCGACTATATTTTATAATATAACAAATTTTATATTATAATAAAGATAATTATATTATATTAATCCAAAATTAATATATTTAATATTAACATTAAAATATATTAATATTAAAAATTTTATATTAATATTAGCTTTCATCATTAAATTTAATAATAATAATAATATTTTTTAATATTAATATTATATTTAATAAGGTTTCTACATAACATGATAACAAAAATTCTGATACAATTTGGAATTTTAAAATGTGGTAAAAGCTTAATTTTAGATGCTTCAATTTTTTTTCTAGAGAGGCTCGATAAAGCCTCTATTAACCATGTATATGGCTCGATTGAGGGTTTACGAAAACCTTGATTGATCTATTTGAATATGAAATTCAAATGCTCGGTCGAGTGCTTTAAGCACTTGATCGAGCCTCTGAATTTCTAAAATCCACAATTTCAACACCCCTTTTGCAAAATTTCTTAAAACACCATTTTTTACCCTAGAAAACTTAGGGATAAATTTCTCCTTAGATGGTAGAGTTGATCATGTTGGATTCATGAATGAATCATTTATCTAATGACATATGAGTTTGAAATTTTTGAATTCATGTGATATTTTTCATCTAATTTATTTTAAACATAATGCTTGAAATTTTTTTGAATTGTTTTAAAGAGGTTGAATAAAAAATCAATATCATAAAATATACACAATGAAAAAATTTCAAAAAATACCACTATCCTCGTTTACAAGTCATATTCAAAAGGATACTCTTGGTGTTTCAATTTATTTAAATAGTTGAAAAAAAACCTTACGTGAACACATGTGTCCGTAAAATGCAGTTGATATATTACTTCACCAACTTTGGAAAAAACAAAAATATAGTTTTTCATAAAAAAAAAATATATGAAAAACTTAGCTCTCTTCATCTTGATCATGCTTATACATATCTTTTAAAAACTACATATTTTAGACTATGTTATGCTACGTGAACAACACATACCACTTAAGATGTGTGAAAATTTGCAAGGACAAGCATTTAATTTAATGGAAAATTGATATATTATATGACACTAAATATTTTTGTAAAAAATATCATTAGGAAAAAAACATAATTCTCCACAATTTGTCTTTTTAATCCAAATCAAAATTCACAGTGCCTATATGAATTTTAAGGGCTTCAATGCAATAAAAGAAGAAAAACTTGAAATTTCATTGCCACATTTGGCCCAAAAGTGCAGCCCATCTTCATGCATTCACCCATATATATATATATATATATATATATATATTATATATATATATATATATATATATATATATATATATATATATCTATTATATATATTACTCAATAATGCATTACATAAATTTTTTTAGAAAGGGGACACACAATGTGACAACATCCAATCATAGAATAAGTAGAGATAACCCTCCAACACTTCTCATTGTATTATATCACAAGTTGTGCTATAACAATGAATATTTGTAAAAATTGTGCAATATCTGCTTATAAATCATGCCAAAATAGAACAAATATGTATGAATTACATTCACAAAACATGCAAAGGGATTGGAAAATTTCATTCTGATCTAAATTGGACCATTATATTGTTTTTCATCTATCTCGATACATTTGGAGTGGAAAAGGTGGAGGAATTAGCTCATGGGACCATTTTTACCTGCGAGACCAAGTTTGGCGAAATGGGGTCTAAAACCTTGCAGGAGCGTTTTGAGGCATCAAATATATTTTTTTGGGGATAAAGATTTCTCACTCTATTGTCACACCTCTTCAAGCTATTCTACACATAGAGACCTTTCCAACGGTGCGAGAAGCGCATCAATCGGAGTTCGTATGCGAAATTTATGCCACTCAGAAGTTGACCTTCCTATTTTCACACCATTGAGAGGATGCCGCGTCAACCCCCATGATTCATTGAAAAGGGTTTAGCCACATCTTTGTGCTGTAAAAGACTCTACAAGAGTTTATTTTGTAACTCTAGTTAATATTTGATGTAGTCAAGCTTAACCACTAGTAGGCTATCAGGTTGTGTTATAACCGGGCCACTAGGAGGAAGAGGCATTCCATTATTTTGAGAGCATATTGTTCCATAGCTAAGAAAAAACAGTCAGGAGTGATAGGAGGTAGAGCATAAATAAAGGATTTGTGCACTATAGCAGCCCACGAGCCATAGGAATTAATTATTTGTACTTGCAACCATATTTCTTGACAGAGAAAGAGAGCGAAGTGGCATCACCTTCCAGATGGGTTTTCTCCTTAAAGGGTTTTTGAGAGGACATATATTGTGTCTTATATGTGTGTGAGCTAATTTTGTCATTCTCTACTTTTCTGCATAAATCATGATTAACAATAGTAAAATAAAAATAAAATAGGAAATTAGGTTTTAAAATTAATATATAAATGTAATATAATCAATTAATATAATATAAAAAGGCTTAAATAAAAATATCAATTAAAATAAAATATGATTAATAAAAAGGAAATAGAATAAGGGAATTAGGTTTTAATAAATAGGGTAGTTTAATCTAATAAGAAAAGTAAAAATTAATTAAATTAACCAATATAAATAATAATAATAAAATAACAATTAAAATGATTATTTATAAATTCTAAAATAATGCCATTAAATTAAGTAATTGATGAAGTATTAATTAGATTCATTGAATTGAATTTTAATTAATTTTATCATTTTAATTAAATATTATAATTAATTATATCTATTAATTTTATTAATTAATTGATTAATTAATCTAAAATAATAAAATAAATTAAATATTAATAATTAATAATAATAATAACAAATAAAAATAAATTAATATCTTGAAATAATAATAAGTAGTGTCGGCTCTCATATTAGGGTTCCTTTGTGTATTTATATACAGGTTCCTAGCTCCTTCTCTCATCATCTTTCGTTCCTCTCATTTCTATCTTTAAGAAGTGTCCTGATGATGGACCCCCGTTGGGGTTCGAAACGTCGACAGACTGAACTGGAAACTGTGGATAATCCAGAACATGAAGCTACAATTTAATATATTATTATTAGATCTATTGTGACGAACTGTCTAGTGGAATATCCATAGTAGTTTATGGATCACATTTCGATAGCATGTCGACATAGGTCTCTCTCTTTCCCCTTCAGCTCGATCTACGTCGCTTTTATAGATTTTCTCTATTATTTTTATCATGCTTGTTTAATCTGGTCCAAATTGATCTCTTTGACAAAATCAGGGTGCTTTACTCAACTTTTTCTTTCATTCCATCAAAACTCACACTTAGATCCTTCTTTCGCATCTTTGAAAAATCCCTAGATAATCACTTTCTTCCTTCACTTGTCATTTTGTCCTTTTCATTCTTGGCTTTTAACTTGTTTTTTAAATTTACTTTTCCTACTTTCATTAATCATTACCACGACTCTTTTCCTTCCAAAAATTGATAAATAATGTCCAAAAAAGGAGGACCCAATAGGCTCCGACCATAGTCTATTGACTCACCCTTGAGTCATTCCTTTGTCTTCCCACTCAATTCTTCCTATGGTTGTGCAATTATTATTGATGATTTTTCTCCATGCTATGTTGCTTCACCTTCAAACAAAGGACCCAATTCCAGTAATATCTTTAGGGTTTTAGCTTGGAAAAAGTGGTGGTCATTCATCACAGATTTCTAGGTGGCAAGTAAATCAGTAGCCTGCTCCTTAAATTCAATGGTAGTCTCAACAACTAGTTTTTCAGGGCATAAGGATGTAGATTTTAACCCCGTACACAAATTAACTGCATACAAATTCTAAAACATAGAAAATAAACAATGCGAGAGCATAACACATAAAACACATATACATACATATTTTCCCCTGGATCCCAAAATCAGGACTACCATATTGATTTTTCATTATGTTCCTTTCAATGTTACAATACATATTTATACATGCTGAAGCATCCAATACCATGGATTGAAAACCATCGCGTCCAAAACCATGGACCGAAAACCATCGCGTTCAAAACCATGTGAGAAAACCATGCACAAAACCATAGGTAGGTCTGCCCAACCTAATATAGGGTCCAAAAACCTTTTCCCACTTGTTTTCTTTCCACGGGAGAGCTTAGTCATTTATCCAACCCTACAATGCCCATTGTTTCTCTACACCAAGAGAACTTCTCAGAGCTCATAGATTTTGTTAATGCATCTGCAGTATTCTTCAAAGTGTCCACCTTTATGAGCAACACCTTTTTGTCTTCTATCATATCCCTCAAAAAGTGATACTGAACATCAATGTGTTTTGTCTTTGAATGGTAAGCAGGGTTTTTTGCCAAGAAAATTGTACTTTGGCTATCATAGTCTATCCTTATAGCTCCCCATACTAACCCCATACTTGAACACAATCTCTGCAACCAAACTACTTCCTTGCTTGCATGAGTGGCTGCCATGTATTCTGCCTCTGTAGTAGATAGTGCCACTACAAATTTTTTCTTACTCATCCAACTGAATGCACCTCCAAATAGGTTAAACACATACCCACTTGTAGATCCTCTCTGATCCACATCTCCAGCCCAGTTTGCATCAACAAAGCCATGAATATCCAACACTCTGTCCAATCCTAGTCTTCCTTGGTAGCACAAACCATAATCACTAGTGCCACGCAAATACTTGGAAACCTGCTTCACTATTGTCCAATGCTCCATTCTTGGTTTTGACATAAACCTGCTCAATACTCCCACTGCATGTGCAATCTCTGGTCTAGTAAAGACCATTGCATACATCAGGCTACCGACTACACTTGCATATGGCACACGGGACATGTCCTCTTCCTCTTCTTGTGTCTTGGGACATTGTTCAGCAGATAACTTGACACCTACAGGAATAGGAACCTTTACTGGTTTACTATCCTACATATTAAACCTTTGCAGTATTGTCTCAAGATACTTCCTTTGGTTTAACCAGAGCTAACTCTTTTCCCGATCTCTTTTAATTTCCATGCCCAAAATATAGGTTGCAGCACCAAGATCTTTCATGTTGAATTCAAAGGACAATTGGGGCTTCAAATCCTAGATAATTGCTTTTTCATTTCCAACCACCAACATATCATCCACATACAAGACTAGATAAATAACACGATCACCAATTAATTTAAAATACACACAGTGATCTGCTTTGCTTCTAGTGAAGCCAAGTCCACATATAAATGTACAAATTTCCGATACCACATCCTTAGTGACTGTTTTAACCCATACAGAGACTTATTTAACTTGCATACTAGTTCTTTCTTACCCTTCGCCACAAAACCTTCAGGTTGCTTCATGTAGATCTCCTCTTTCAGATCTCCATTAAGAAATGTTGCCTTCACATCCATCTGTTCTACCTCAAAATCAAAAGCAGCAGCAATAGATAAAAGTAATCTAATAGAAGCTACCTTGGCAATAGGAGAAAAAATATCACCAAAATCAATTCCCGACACCTGGGAATAACCTTTTGCTACCAATCAAGCTTTGTATTTCTCCACCTTTCCTTTTCCATTTGTCTTCTTCTTGAACAACCATTTTCTGCCAATGGGTTTCCTTCCAACCGAAAAATCCACCAGATCCCAAGCCTCATTTTTGTGCAATGATGTCATTTCATCAACCATGGCCTGTTTCAATAGTTTTCCATCCTCTGAATCTACTTCTTCCTTCATAGTTCTAGGATCATCATCAGTAATAGATATAGCAAAATTTGAGCAGAAAGCAAATGGAGTATACTTTTCTGGCTGCCTTCTTTCTCGAACTGATCTTCTCACACCCGAAGTTTGTGGCTCTTCATCTTTTGATTCCTCCTTTGTTGTAGAGTCTGATTCTTCCACCTTTAGCTCAAACTCTATATTCTCAGGTTCCTTTGATGGGACTTCATGTTTAATAACATCTTTCACCTCTCTGAGCACCACATATCGGCTGTACACAACCTTCCTTGTTACTAGGTTCCAAATCTTATATCCCTTTAAACCATCCTTATACCCAATAAAGATGCACTTTTCAAATTTACTATCCAACTTGGTTCTTTTCCCCTTTGGAACATGTACATATGCATCACATCCAAATATCTTCAGATGTGAAAGAGAGGGTTTCTTACCAGTCCATACCTCTTGTGGATTATTATCCTCCAATGTCGATGAAGGTGATTTGTTGACCATGTAACATGCTGTCTCCACTACCTATACCCAGAATACTTTTCCTAACCTGGCACCAATGAGCATGCTTCTTGCGCTTTCCATCAACATCTTGTTCGTTCTTTCTGCAACTCCCTTTTTCTTAGGTGTATATGGAGTAGTCTTCTGTCGTGCTATACCACACTTCTCATAGAATTATTCAAATTCCTTACTATTAAACTCTCCATGTTATCTGTCCTCAACAGCTTTATCTTCTTCTCTGTCTCGTTTTCCACCAGAGCCTTAAATTATTTAAACCTATCAAAGACTTCAGATTTCTTCTTAAGGAAATATATCCATGTATTTCTTGAGAAGTCATCTACAAATGATACATAGTACACAAACTTACCCAGTGATGGAACCTTCATAGCTCCAAACACATCATTGTCCACAAGCTTTAATATCTATTTCGCCCTCTTACCACTAGAGGGAAAACTTACCTGATTCTACTTCCCATATACACAATTTTCACAGAAAACAAAATCTAGAGAACTATTACTCATACCTTGTACAATACCTTTACCATGAAGTATTCGAACGCGCTTCTCTCCAATATGTCCAAATCTTTGATGCTGCAACATGGTCTTCTCTCCAGAGACCACTAGACTTTTTGCTCCACTTTCAAGAACCACAAAACCATTGCACCCATCAACAACAATGCTACCTTGTATCTTGTACAGACTTCCAATCCAAAATCCTTGCATCAATACCAATTCTACCAGAACCATCTTGTAGGTATCCTTCTTGAACATTGTTTTTACACCTACATCATCTAGCTTGCTTACAAAAATCAGATTTCTGGCCAATGCAGGAATATGCAGAACACCTGGAAGTGTTCTAACCCTTCTACCTTGCAACTTCAACTTTACTTTTCCACAACCAATGATTCTAGCCTTGATATCATCCCCTAAGAATACATCACCACCATCATATTTCTCATACTCGCAGAACCACTCTCTATGGGGAGTGAAGTGAAAGGATGCACCTGAGTCAATCAACCATGCCTCATGATCTACATGTGTACTTGAAGAAGCCAAGTACACATCCCCACCTTCATCTGAGGTGGTTTTCACCTCTGCAGAAGGAGCATCATCAGATCCCTTTCCTTTATCAGGAGCTTTAGATTTACACTCCCTTCTAAAGTGCCCTTCCTTTCCGCATTTCCAGCACCCACCTTTACAAGTTTCCCTAGAGATTTAGACCTCCCTCTAGATTTAGATCTCCCACTCGATGAATTATTTTTGTTTCTGTTCTGGGACCGTCCTCATACAGACAAGGCATCACCATTCTGGTTCTCCATATTTTTCCATCTCATCTCCTCTATTAGCAAGGATGAGACTATTTCATCAAACTGCAAGGCAGTTGCATTGCTACCTATTGCAATAACCAGACTATCCCACAAATCTGTTAGAGAATACAACAAACTGATGCACTTATCTTCATCTAAAATTTTAATATCAATAGATAATAATTGACTTACCACAATATTAAATGTGTTTAGATGCTCTATCACCGAGTCCCATCTTTCATCCTCACGTTATAGAACTTTTTCCTTAGGAAAAATTTATTCACCAGAGACTTAGATTGGTACAAAGTCCCTAACTTGTACCACAAAGCCTTAGCTGTAGCTTCCCCTGATACATTCAGCAATACTGAATCTGAGACACACAATCGTATTGTGCTCTTTGCCTTATGATCCAACTTCTTCCATTCTTCATCGGACACTCCCGTTTGTTTAGTACTCGGATCTACCGTGACCCACTGATCTTTATCCACCAATAGATCCTCCATCTTGAATTTCCAACAACACAAAACTATTACCATTAAACTTCTCGATCTCTATCTTTCCACTACCCGCCATCTTCTTTGACCACCATAATCAATCCCGTAGATCTCCCATTGAACAGGGTCTACTACAGGCCCGAGCAAAACCCCTCAGCAACAAAGGCATTCCCCTGAAGCCAAAATAGCTTTGATACCAAATTTAGGTTTTAACCCCATACAGAAATTTCCTGCATACGAATTCTAAAACACAAAAAATAAACAATGTGAGAGCATAACACATAAAACACATATAAACAAAGATTTTCCCCTGAATTCCAAAACTAGGACTACCAGATTAATTTTTCATTGTGTTCCTTTCAATGTTACAATACATATTTATACATGTCGAAGCATCCAATACCATGGACCAAAAACCATCGCGTCCACAACCATGGACCGAAAGCCATCGTGTCCAAAACAATGTGTGAAAATCATGCACAAAACCATAGATAGGTCTGCCCAAACCTAATATAGGGTCCAAAAAAAATTTCCCCATGGCACTACCCTGGACCATGTTGACGGGGCTAGTCGCCCCCCTCAAACCCCTTGGACAGGGCGGCCTGCCACCCCCCTTGTGACCCCCCCACTACGAAATTGGCACAACGAAGGGGGAGCTCCACCCCCTCTTTAACCGCCCCAGTTAACTACATGGGCTAGTGTTGGAAAGAATATAACACAACCCAACAAAGGAGAGAATGGTGTAGACCTCATGATTCAATTTACGGAGGTGCATAAATTTAGCTTTAGTGATAAGTTGAAGGTCATGAACAAAATTCTTGACTCTATGTGATTCCTCCTTTAACACAAGAATTTATTTCTCAATGCCCTCAACCTAAGTAAGGAACTATTGCTATTGGTCCAAGGACCAAGTCATCAGTCACAAGGGAATTCTCTATAATGTGTTTTCTCTACTCATGCAGTGGATAGAGATGCCACTTTTCACATAGCAAGGAAACTAGGCCAATCTTTAACTTTGCAAAAAATCCCTTCAGAATGCCTACTACACTGTTGAAGAAAAGTTGTAGAAGAAGATGGATGTTTGATGATTTCAGTAAGTTGTTCCTAGAACTATGTTGTAAGGTGTAGAAGATATTTTTTCAAATTGGTAACAACACTACACAACTTTTTTTTTGAAGAAATTATCTTTGTATAGGAAGTTTGGAAGAACTCAATACATTGTGCAAGTTAATACAGGGAAAAATATTATGGGGCATTCGAAACAAATTCTGCAACTATCGACCACATAGACTAGAACTTTGAGCTAATCTCCTCAACTTGATTTTCTAGTTTCTACTTTTCTCCTCACAATTGATCTCGTTCCTTAGTGACACTAAGGAGCGGATGTAGTTTTTGTTCAAGTACATTAACAAGCTCATTGCATCTCGAATTATAGGAACCAATTGATCTTCTAACTGAGACGATGAAGCTAAAACAAACTAAAATAGTTAATGTGAGGACTAAGTATGAAGATCATATGTAGATAAATTGTTAACTGAAGGAAAATTGGCCTACAAGGGCTAACCACTTGCAACAAATTTCTCAAACTTCCATTGTGGTGAAGTATTTAGTTCAAGGGTTTGATCATGTTGATATTTTTTGTGGATTTTAGCAATAATGAAGGAAAAAGAGGAACTATATCTATGGATTGCGTAAATAAATGCAAATTTTCTTGACAATAGTTTGGGTCTCTACCGAGGGGAGAAAATTGTGCTCTAGAAAGAATAGGAGTTGGCTCAGACTACATGATAGGTAAAGGATGTATAGGTAGCACAGTAATAGACTTTGTATCCCACTAAAGTTTAGTTGTATTCTTCGGCTCTGACTCTACCTCCATGTCAGCAATATGTTCGGTGGTTTCTCCAAGATAAAAATTCCTAGAAGGATAGTTTGAGATAATTGAAGATGGTGAGGCAGTATGGAGTGATTACATAGGACTATGCATTGGATACTGAGTAGGGGAGGAATGGATATGTTATTGAACAATATTAGTAGGTTTGACTGGATCTTTAGGTGCATCATCTGTGATATCAACAATAGTTGAAGGACTAACATTAGGGTTCATAAGCTTATAGGTCGTGAAGGCTTAAACAAAAGTGAAAGTGTTAAAGGAAGTATCAGGTTCAATATATAAAATGGTAGGTAGTGCTTATGGAGATAAATGGAAGTGTTGGAAATTTGAATGTATCATTGACAAATGGAACTACGTAAACTATGGAATAATTTGCAGTAGGAATATTCACCAACGATTTCACAGTAGATATGGTTAATATTGTTGCATGAGAAAATAAAACCCAAGCCTGGAGCTGCTCCATGAAAGGTTAGAAATAAGTTTTGAAGGTGGAAGAGTGCTTCTTTGAGAACAAAGGATTATCAAAGGGTGGATCACATGGTTTCATTTCTTCAAGAGAGTAGACAATGCTATATGTTGTTTGCTTTCACTAGACTCCCAACCCAGATAATACTTTTTTGTGGAATACTTCCTCAGACATGTAATAAGGCATTGCCTTCATCTTGAATGTATCCTTGTTGACAAGTTTGGGTCAAACAAAGGCATTGTTTTGGCTATACCAAACCACATTTGAGATGCATATTTTCTCAAAATGAGATGAGGCACCCTAATCTTCAACTGAGTAATGTCGAGCATTTTTGTGTGACATTTCTAAAATTCCTTTTCATTAAAATATCCATTTATCGTATCAACTAGAGTTCTCCAAGGTGCATAAGAAAGAGCAAGGGCCTCTCCTTTTGGTACTTCAATTAGGTCTCGACCTTGTAGGGTGCACCATTCTTCATGATAGAAACCACTAAATAACCATATATAAAGTAGGTATATTGTATGTACACATCTTTACATGCTATAAAAATCTCATTGAGAAGAAAATTGTACTACTTCAATGACTCACCTTGCACACAAAATTCTACGACAGAGATTGCATCCAGTGTACACTCCCCTTTTTTGTAATGTAGCATGATTTTACCAACGATAATATAACTCTAAAATTTAATTCAATCACCATTGATCATATCTATAATTAGTCTGTGATCCTTCTGTCAAGTGCCATATTTCTCATATAAATTTTCTTTGCCCTTATTCTTGCTCTAATTTAGAGTGCCCTCAAAGGTGGTTGAGACATCTTTGTCATGCATGGATAATTTGGTGATTTTATGAACATCGTTCACATGGATAAGATACTCTTTAAGATCCAGAGTAAGCCATTATGTATCATACTTATAAGAAACCTTGTACACCTCATTTCTTCACATGTAGTGTCAAAGATAGGTAAATATTACAATTTCATGAGTGTAGACTGCTACAATGGGCAAAACTCAGGCTTGATTCTTAGATTGGCATCATTAGACAGGGATGGAATGGAATACATATAAATGTCTCAACTCAAATTAGGGAACATGGTTGGCTATACAAATAAGTATCAACCATAGACACTTTTTCATATTTCCCTAAGATTTACTTTGTAGGCTCAATACAATCCTAATGTTGGGTTGTGTTATATTCTTTCCACAACTAACCTACGTACTGAACCGGAGGGTTAGAGTTCCGCCCCCCCTTCGTTGCGCCAACTACACAGTAAGGATTTTGAGTGGGGCTGGTAGCCCCCCTCTACAGGCTCTGAGGCAGCGCCCCGGGAAAATTTTTTTTGGACGCTATATTAGGTTGGGCGAACCTACCTATGGTTTTCGGTACATGGTTTTGGACGTGATGGTTTTTGCTCCATGGTATTGGATGCTTTGGCATGTATAAATATGTATTGTAACATTGAAGTGAACATAATGAAAAATCAAGCTAGTATTCCCAGTTTTTGGATCCAGGGGAAAATCTCTGTGTATATGTGTTTTATGTGTTATGCTCTCGCAATGTTTATTTTCTATGTTTTAGAATTCGTATGCAGGTAATTTATGTACAGGGTTAAAACCTACATTTGGTATCAGAGGTGTTTTGGCTTCAAGGCGACACCTTTGTTGCTGAGGACTTTCGCTCGAGCCTGTGGTAGACCCTGTTTAGTGGGAGATCTGCAAGATCGATTCTGGTGGTGAAAGAAGATGGCGAGCAGTGGAAAGATAGAGATCGAGAAATTTAATGGTCAAACTTTTGAGTTGTGGAAACTCAAGATGGAGGATCTATTGGTGGATAAAGATCAGTGGATTGTGGTAGATTTGGGTACTAAACTGATGGAAGTGTCCAATGAAGAATGGAAGAAATTGGATCAGAAGGCAAAGAGCACAATACGATTGTGTGTCTCAGATTCGGTATCGTTGAATGTATCAGGGGAAGCTACGACGAAGGATTTGTGGGACAAGTTAGGGACTTTGTACCAATCTAAGTCTCTGGTGAATAAACTGTTCCTGTGAAAAGAATTGTATAAAATAAGGATGAAAGATGGAGAGTCGGTGACAGAGCATCCAAACGCATCTAATACTGTGGTAAATCAGTTAGCATCTATTGATATTAAAATTTCAGATGAAGATAAGTGCATTAGTTTGTTGTGTTCTCTACCAAATTCATGGGATAGTTTGATGAAATAGTCTCAGCTTTGCTGACGGAAGAGATGAGACGGAAAAATATGGAGAGCCAAAATGGTGATTCCTTGTCTGTACGAGGACGGTCCCAGAATAGAAACAAAAATAAGTCATTGAGGGGGAGATCTAAATCTAGAGGGAAATCTAAATCTCCAGGAAAACCTGTAAAGGTGGTGTGCTAGAAATGTAGAAATGAAGGGCACTACAAAAGGGACTATAAATATAAAGCTCTTGAAAAAGGAAAGGGATCTGATGAGGCTCCTTCTGCAGAGGCGAAAACTACCTTAGATGAATGTGGGCATGTGTACTTGTCTTCTTCAAGTACACGTGTAGATCATGAGGCATGGTTGATTGACTCAGGAGCATCCTTCCACTTCACTCCCCATAGAGAGTGGTTCTGCGAGTATGAGAAATACGATGGTGGTGATGTCTTCTTAGGGGATGATAGGAAGGCTAGAATCATTGGTCGTGGAAAAGTAAAGTTGAAGTTGCAAGGTGGAAGGGTTAGAACACTTCCGGGTGTTCTACATATTCCTGTATTGGCCAGAAATCTAATTTATGTAAGCAAGCTGGATGATACAGGTGTAAAAACAGTGTTCAAGAAGGATACCTATAAGATGGTTCGGGGAGCAATGGTATTAATGTGGGGAGTTTGAATTGGAACTCTATACAAGCTACAAGGGATCATTGTTGTTGATGGGTGAAACAGCTCTATGGTTCCTTAAAGTGGAGCAAAAAGTTTAGTGGTCTCTGGAGAGAGGACCATGCTGTGGCATCAAAGGCTTGGACATATTGGAGAGAAGGGCCTTTGAATACTTCACGGTAAAGGTATGGTAGAAGGTATGAGTAATAGCTCTCTGGATTTTGATTTCTATGAAAACTATGTATATGGGAAGCAGAATCGGGTGAATTCCCCCTCTGGTGGTAAAAGGGCGAAACAAATATTAGAACTTCTGCAGAGTGATGTGTTTGGACCTGTGAAGGTTCCATCACTGGGTAAGTCTATGTACTATGTGTCATTTATAGATGACTTCTCAAGGAATACATGGATATATTTCCTTAAGAAGAAATCTGAAGTCTTTGACAGGTTTATAGAATTTAAGGCTCTGGTGGAAAACCAGATAGAGAAGAATATAAAGGTGCTAAGGACAGATAACGGTGGAGAGTTTTGTAGTAAGGAATTTGAAGAGTTCTGTAAGAAGTGTGGTATAGCACGATAGAATACTACTCCATATACACCACAGCAAAATGGAGTTGTAGAAAGAATGAACAAGACGTTGATGGAAAGGGAAAGAAGCATGCTTAGTGGTGCCAGGTTAGGACAGGAATTCAGGGTAGAGGCGGTGGAGACACCATGTTACCTGGTCAACAGATCACTTTCATCAGCGTTGGAGGATAAGACTCCACAAGAGGTATGGACTGGTAAGAAACCCTCTCTTTCACATCTGAGGGTATTTGGATGTGATGCATATATACATGTTCCAAAGGAGAAACAAACCAAGTTGTATAGTAAATCTAAAAAGTGCATCTTTATTGGGTATAAGGATGGTTTAAAGGGTTATAAGCTTTAGAACCCAGTAACAAGGAAGGTTGTGTACAACCGAGATGTGGTGTTTAGAGAGGTGAAAGATGTTATTAAACATGAAATCCAACCAAAGGAATCTGAGAATATAGAGTTTTAGCTAAAGGGGGAAGAATGAGAATCTACAGCGGAGGAGGAATTAGAAGATGAAGAGCCACAAACTTTGGGTCTGAGAAGATCAGTTCGAGAAAGAAGGAAACCAGAAAGGTATAGTCCATCTGCTTTCTATTCAAATTTTTCTTTATCTATTACTGACAATGATCCTAGAACTGTGAAGGAAGCAGTAGATTTAAAGGATGGAAAACTCTGGAAATAGGCCATGGTTGATGAAATGGCATCTTTGCACAGAAACGAGGCTTGGGATCTGGTGGAGTTGCCAGCTGGAAGGAAACCCATTGGTAGCAAATGGGTGTTGAAGAATACAAATGCAAAAGGATAGGTGGAGAAATATAAAGCTCGGTTCATAGCAAAATGTTATTCCCAGGTGCCGGGAATTGATTTTGGTGATATTTTTTCTCCTGTTTCCAAGGTAACTTCTATTAGGTTACTTTTATCTATTGCTGCTACTTTTGATTTTGAGGTAGAACAGATGGATGTGAAGACAACATTTCTTCACAGAGATCTGGAAGAGGAGATCTACATGAAGCAACCTGAAGGCTTCGTGATGAAGGGTAAGAAAGAAATGGTATGCAAGTTAAAGAAGTCTTTGTATGGGTTAAAACAGTCACCAAGGATGTGGTATCAGAAATTTGATACATTTATACGGGGACTTGACTTCACCAGAAGCAAAGCAGATCACTGTGTGTATTTTAAATTAATTGGTGACCGTGTTATTTATTTGGTATTTTATGTGGATGAAATGTTCCTAGATGGAAATGACAAAGAAATTATCTAGGATTTGAAGACCCAATTGTCCTCCAAATTCAACATGAAAGATCTTGGTGTTGTAAACTATATTTTGGGCATGGAAATTAAAAGAGATCGGGCAAAGAGGAAGCTATGGTTAAACTAGATGAAGTATGTTGAGACAATACTGCAGAGGTTTAATATGCAAGATAGTAAACCAATGAAGGTTACTATTCCTGTAGGTGTAAAGTTATCTGTTGAACAGTGTCCCAAGACATAAGAAGAGGAAGAGGATATGTCCCATGTTCCATATGCAAGTGCAGTTAGTAGCCTGATGTATGCAATGGTCTGTACTAGACCTGACATTGCACATGCAATGGGAGTATTGAGCAAGTTTATGTCAAAACTAGGGAAGGAGCACTCGACAACAGTGAAGCAGGTTTTCAAGTATTTGCATGGCACTAGTGATTATGGTTTGTGCTACCAAGGAAGACCAAGATTGGATAGAGCATTGGATATTCGTGGCTTTGTTGATGTAGAATGGGCTGGAGATCTGGAGCAGAGAAGATCTACAATTGGGTATGTGTTTAACCTATTTGGAGGTGTAGTCAATTGGATGAGTAAGAAACAATCTGCAGTGGCACTATCAACTACAGAGGCAGAATACATGGTCGCCACTCATGCAAGCAAGGAAGTAGTTTGGTTGAAGAGATTGTGTTCAAGTATGGGGTTAATACATGGAGCTATAAGGATATACTGTGACAGCCAAAGTGAAATTTTCTTTGCAAAGAACCCTTCTTACCATTCAAAGAAAAAGCACATTGATGTTCAGTATCACTTTGTGAGGGATATGATAGAAGACAAAAAGGTGTTGGTGGTAAAGGTGGAAAATTTGAAGAATACTGCAGATGCATTCACAAAATTTGTGAGCTCTGAGAAGTTCTCTTGGTGAAGAGAAACAATGGGCATTTTAGGGCTGGAAAAATGACCAAGCTCTCTTGTGGCCTCGTGTGGAAGGAAAACAACAAGTAGGAGAATGTTCCGCTATGTTATATTCTTTCCACGACTAACCTATGTAGTGTATTGGGGGGTTAGAAGGGGGGCGGAGCCCCCCCTTTGCTGCACCGATTGCACAATGGGGGGGTCACAAGGGGCCATGGGGCCATGTAGCCCCCCTCTAAGGGGTCTGGGGCAGTGCCCCAAGAAATTTTTTTTGGACCCTATATTAGGTTGGGCGAACCTACCTATGGTTTTCGGTCCATGGTTTTGGACGCGATGGTTTTTGGTCCATCGTATTGGATGCTTCAACATGTATAAATATGTATTGTAACATTGAAAGGAACATAATGAGAAATCAAGCTAATAGTCTCGGTTTTGGGATCCATGGGAAAATCTCTATCTGTATGTGTTTTATGTGTTATGCTCTTGCAATGTTTATTTTCTGTGTTTTAGAATTCGTATGCAGGTAATTTCGGTATGGGGTTAAAACCTACACCTCAAAGAACTCAAAGGGAATTGTTGGTTTAGTAGAGAGGCTCATTGTGGATGGTCGATGAATGTATGCTAACTGTACGGGGGGTGGTGACGAACTTGAGACATAGGGGAGCTAGACACATAATTCAGGGAAGAAAACTCGAAGGGATATACAAACACAATTGAGTAATAGGGCTTTCATGCACAACACTTCTAGAAAAATCAGAACATACCATGGAATAACTTGATCGTTGGGGAGCAAATGCACCAAGTTAGTAAAATCAAAGTCAATTATAATATTGATGACAAGTAGGACATAGATCCCCATGACATGATGCATATGACCCAAAATGGAAGTGCCACGAAAACCAATTTAACAAAAAAGTACTTTAATGCTTCAAAGTGAAATTCAAATAATTTTTTTTATTTTTTATGGGGAATTGACTCAATGACTTAAAATAGTTGCATTAAATGACTGAATAAATGAGGAGCATGATAACATACACTTCCATGAACATAATGGGTTATGGTGGGTCACAACTAAGAAATAATATAGATGATTTATGGAACTATATTGACTAACTAACTCACATGACTGAATAAATACTAAATCTAACTGATGCCCCCTTGCAGATAGTGAAAACCAAAATGATTTCAGTGACCATAGTAGAGCTTTAGGCATGCACCATTCACTAAACTAGGAAGAATAAATCCATCAAGTTGTATGACCTTATCAACTCCAGATACTCTTATTTCCATAATAAGGAAGGACCCAACCAATGCATTTGCAGTTTTCTAGGATGAATAAGGTACTTATTATCATATAATAGTACTTGGTCTCCCATAGAAAAGGACTTCCTTTTGATATGTTGATTATGCCAAGTTTTTTGTATTTCCTTCTCAACGCTTTGATGGAACTCTACAAGAAAATGTTTCTCATCCAATTCCCACAACTCCTACTAACATTTTAAAATAGATTCATCATCATATATTTTTGTGGCTTGCGTAATGAATAGATTCAGAACAAAAATTCAGAAGGTACAACTACTTCTCTTCCGTATACAATATTGAACGGAGTATATTTATGCAAAAATTTAATAGTAGTGCAGTAGTCTCATAATGTAATAGGAACTCTTTCCTCCCATCCATCCCTATTAGCAAAACAAAATTTATTAAGTCATTTTTCCAACATCTTATTAAAATCTTTAACAGTCCCATTTTTCTACGAATGATATGGGCTACTTTTATGATGCTAAATCATGAACTCCTCCAATAATGTATAAATAGTTTCATTGATAAAGTGTGAGGCAT
This sequence comes from Pinus taeda, assembly GCA_000404065.3. Taxonomy (NCBI): domain Eukaryota; kingdom Viridiplantae; phylum Streptophyta; class Pinopsida; order Pinales; family Pinaceae; genus Pinus; species Pinus taeda. The sequence continues at coordinate 312,762 of APFE030437984.1, read as the reverse complement.
GATCACTTGTGAGACTCCTTGGACAACCAAATATTGTAATAATATTTTGAAATATGAACCTAGTAGCAGTACCGATAGTGCAATCCTTAACATGAGCTTCTTCAACCTTGCACATCAAGTAATCAGTTGCGCTAATAATGAAGAGAGAATGTGAGTGTTGTGTAGTAGGACTTATGGGACCAACAAAATAAACAACCCACTTTTCAAGTGCTTCAAGATATTTAACTCTATGTAGTCGGAATTCATCCCGATGGGAAGGTCTCCCTACCTTTTGACATACATCACAATTCTTGGCATATTCTTTGGCATCTTTGAAAAGAGTCGGACACCATATCTTTGCTTGGGCACCTTCCTTGTATTTTCTTTCCCTTCAATATGACCTCCCATGACAACACAATGGCATTCCCATAAAACAACATCTCTCTCATGTTCAAGAATACATCTACACAAGATATGATCAAGCCGCATCTTAGGCAATTGGCCAAAAATGAACCAATAATATGCAACACGTACCTCAAAATGCTTATTTGTTGTCATAGTATAGTCCTCTAGGTACTTATTGTTGAGCCTCAAAATTACTCTTTCCCTAAGCAATTCTTTTCATTCCTTTTCTTTTTTTTTCCATGAGAAAGATGCATTCTCATCACCAATGACCGGTGTATACTGTCTTGAGGAGGACATTTAGTGATTTACATGTTATGCTTTTATGTTTTGTTGTTTGAATAAATTTTTGTATATTATCTATGGAATGCAGCCTATTCTGCAACTAATCGGCTGTTCCGTAGCTACCTTCATGCTTTAACAGGTTCCAAGTGTTAGAAGGAGAAACTAGCTACATGGGCAGCTTGGAAATCATCGTGACATGGACCCTATCCTATTCACTTAGCCCGAGTCGACAAAGAATATGGCATAAGACTATAGTCAATGGATAAGTCAAACGCAGAGACCGAAGGTAACATGACTCTGTTTCGTGGTTAATTAACACACTTCATAGTGATCGGAAGCATTATTCAGAACAACTACCTGTATCTATGGACTCCAATAGCCACCTATACAATCGAATCCAACAGTCACCATGTCTTGGATTTATGTCTCCAGCAGCCGAGGAAGAAATTCCGCATGTCTGTCTTCTACGTGTTTGGCTATAGCATGTTTTTCTCCACAAATAGTTGTATGGTTTTTCTTATAAATACCTGTGTAAAGGATCGAAGAAGTTAGTAGTAATACTAATAGTTTTATTGTGAAATCAAAGTCTTTAAACTCTATAATTCTTGGGCATTTTGTATCCCTATTTTTAATATGAAGACTTCATGTTTTATGGAAATCTGAAGGAGTTTTCTTAGAGTTGATTGAGCAAGCATAGCCTAATCAGTTGCAGAGGGCCCCTACACTGAAGAAGGTTTCATTTCATTTTATTTTTCTTCTTCTTGTTAACTGTAAATTCATCATTTTTTTTCACAGTGTTTATAATCATTTTCTTACTAACAATGTTTATAATGCAATTTTCATCATTTTCTTATTAATAGTATTCATAATTTAGAGTAGCTTCTTTTTTACTTGATCTCTTTCTAGTTTTTATCAGTAGTTAGAAGTTGAAACTCAGTAATGTAATCTACTTTACTTCATTCACTATTTTTAAATTCTCAATTAGGTTGATCAGTGCCATTTACTATCTTTGCCATTTTATTTCTAGTTTACTGACTCATGGTGTTAATGAATGTTTCTGAAAAACCCTTCAAGTTGATAATTCATCCTAAACTAAGTGGTTAAACATTTCATTTATGCAATGAGTCTTTGTTGCATCTCTGTATTTGTTTTCTCTTAGAATAGTGAAGTACAAAATTCCTCAAATGTCATCCCAATGAGACTTTCTCCCAAAATTGAGAGGCAGAGTAACTAAGTATTTCATTTAGTTTTATTTCTGTAATTAGTTAGACATCAATTGCAAATTTCACTTTTGGTTTTAATTCATGATTTGGAAATAATAGTGAAACAGGAATAGAAACTTTGTTTTCATTTCTTGCTTAAGCTCTGCTTCCATGTCTTTCTTAAGCTTTGTTTTCATCTATAGATTTTGAGCAATATTTAAGAAAGTTAGATTTAAGTTTTTGATAATTACATTGTAAATCATTAGGAACTAAAGACCAAGAAACCCCAAAACAAAATAAAACACAAAAAGAACGAAGTAAGAAGGGTTATCTAGCACAAACAGTGCACTACACTTCATTAGTTTACGATACCCGGATTGATAATTTATGTAGAGCAATTTAGGACACTAAATTGACCAAAAACTTACTAGTTGCTAAAATTAGTGCAATATCTTCAAGATAATTTGGCATAGATTCGATCCTAAACAAATCGTCATTAGACAATTGTTCATCAATTGCTAAAATTAGTGCAATACCTTCAAGATAATTTGGCACAGATTCGATCCTAAACAAATCATCACTAGACAATTGTTCATCAAGGGACCCTCCCGCTTCTACAGATTCCAAGTGCGAAAGGTGATTTGGTCCTACACTAGCATGACCTAGCTTGACAAAACCTTCAAATGAGAACTTCGGGAATAAAAGTAGCCATCTACAAATTCTTCATTCAAGAACAAGCTCGTTAACAAGGTACTTCAATGTAGAGTGATCAATGGAGAACTTAAAAGGACCTCCAAGTAGATAATGCCTGAACATTTGAAGTGAATATACCATGCCGAGAGTCTCCTTCTCAGTTATTGAATAATTTCTTTTGCTATTTGAAAATTTTCTACTAGCAAAATAAATTTGGTGATTAAGATTAGCTTCACCAGGTTGCACCAAGATATCATGAAGAGAAATACCATATGCATCAATGTCTACATTAAATTCTTTATTCCAATCCATATAGACTAATATTGGAGCACTTACACTTTTCTATTTCAAGGTGTTAAAAGTCGTGTCACATTCTTCAGTCCATACAAAATGTTCATCCTTCTTCAAAAACTTCTCTAGTGGTGCAATGATTAAATCATAGTTCGGGATAAACCTTCTATAATTCCCTTTATGCCCTAATGTAGAACATAATTGTTTTATACTTGTAGGTGAAAACATATTCATTAGAGAATTATTTTGGTAAAAAATGGGCCTCAAAAAAATGTACAACAAAAGTAAAGTTTATAAGAACCAATAGGATTTAATATGATGATTTCAATCATCGGGGATGATCCACCATTTTTGGAGAAAACTATTAAAAAGATAAAAAAAATATAAAACTACTTTTTCAACTTGTACATTCACCTTATTTCCCTATGATTTTACTCAAATTGTGAGCGGGAGCACTTGTAGGATGCATAATTGAATTTTTCATCCAAAGAGTACTTAGGTTGCATACTTTCGATGGAACCTACTAGACGGAAAATGTGAAATACATTAATAATGTGATTGAAATCACATTTTTTCATGTATTTCACATTTTTCTTGTAGTAGGTTCCATCAAAATTATGCAGCATGGCTACTCATTGGATGAAAAATTGAATTTTGCATACAACGAGTGCTCCCACTCAAAATTTGAGTGAAATATTAGGGAGATAAGTTGATAAAGTAGTTTTCTCTTTTTTCTCTCCAAAACTTGATGAGGTAATAAAATATTATTTTATTACTACGATTATTATTTTATTATCTTCTTTAGGAGGCCCATTTTAGACATCCAAATTTCTCTAATGTAAAATGATGGCAGCTTTAGTAGGGTCCACACACACACCATCTTTACAGACAATATGGCCTAGTAAAGTGTCAAATGGGACAACAAAAAAACATTTCTTTAGATTCAATGAAATTTGCAACTGTCTACAACAATTAAATGTAACCTACAAAAAAAATAGAATGCTTCTTCAGAAGGCTATAGATTGCCCAATCATCGATCTAGACTTCAAGAAACTTGTGAATATATTCCCTGAAAGCAATAATAAAAATCATAGAGAAGATAACTAGAGAATTCTTAAGACCAAATGGCAAGACATGATAAGAATATGAACATCATTCAATGGTAAAATTGGTTTTCTTTTTATCCTCCTTAGCAATGCAAACTTGACGACATCTAGAAAATCAATCCATAAAATAATAGGCTTCTTGACCCACAACATGTCTAACACTTCATTAATAAAAGGAGTAGGAGATGGGTCATGAACATAGGCATTATTAAGGCTTTGGTAGTCTACACAGACTCTAATCTCATCTGAGTCATTTTTATCCTAAATTACAATAGAACTAATCCATTCAACTTCAACAATTGGAGATATGAGATTTGTCACCAACATTTTATCTCTCTCTTTCTTGGCCTTTTCTTTAACTCACAAATTCTAAAGATAGGGTTGATGTTGAATAAACCTTGCGTTAGGTTTCAAAATAATTTTCATCTCTCCTAAATCTCCCTTTATCCCTTTGATCTCTGAAACAAATGCAAGAAAAATATCTTCATACTCATTCAAAAAATCCAAGATTTATTTTGTACTTTCCTCATCCCATAAGTCACCAATAGAGGCTAGCTTAGGCCTTTCTTTAGTTCTAATATTGTGCTTTCGCAAATCTAAGGGTTTCAAGTGTGAAGCATATTTAACAATATCATCTTTGATACTTATTTCACCTTCATATTCCTTGAATGTTAGATGTATTAATTCGTCTAAATCATCTTACTCGGGTTCTTTGTTATTTTTTCCACAAGCGACATCCTCATGAAATATAGATTCATATAAATGCTTGCAATGTTCATAGTTATTAACTGTCGTAAGAATTTTTCAAGTGGGGAATAACACTCTCTTAATTTCTTTTAAAGCCTCAACTATATTCACATCCTCATCTGAGAAGGAAAAATCACTACAGAATTGGGTTATCAGCACCTCCCAATTAGTTTTTTCCTTTTCATTTCTTCTTTTAGGTACCAGGTTCGCAGAAATGTCCCCAATGCATGAATGAATTGATGTACCCATAATTCAATAGGAAGTCCAAGTTTTGTCCAAAATGTACTATAAGTCTGAATATGCTTATGAGGGCTAGCTTAACCCTCATATACAGGAATAACTTATGAATTTTTCTCAGGAACAATAAATTGACACAACAAAAACTTAATTGATTCCTAATTGTGAAACTTTTTACGATGAGTTCCCTGCCATTTTCAGTAGTTGCTTGCATATAAATATCCATTGAGGGAATCCTATGCATTTCTTCAATATTTGAATCAAATTATTTAATAAAATTGACAATAGATCATATACCATTGAATGTAGGTTGATCCCTTACCTATGTACCGATCCAATGGGTACAACAAATACTAAAACAAAATATGGAATGAAGTTCATGGTCTTCTTATTGTCAATCATCCACCACAACATATAAACCTACTTCTATATGTTGAAAGCTCCTGTAGTTGATAGATCCATCTGCTCTAGGATTTATAGGATCCTCCCTCTTTCCTGCAATAAGTTGATATAACATATCCAAAATGTTAGTCTCTTCTACATCATCAATAGGTTTTGTAAGCCTTAGACCTTGATAAGGATCTAATAGTTGTATGAATCAGACTTCATCTACTTTAAAAGTCATGGTCTCTTGCTTGAGATTGATAACAACAAAGTTTTCAAAGGCCTAGTCTATTCTCAACAAGCATGGATAACGATATTCATCACCCATAATATCAATGACCTCAAAATTTTCATATGTCTTCACTCCAAAAATAGAAACTTTAACATTGTCCAGATAACCAATGGTGATAATGCAGTACCAATTGGACATGCATAATTGAATAGGAGAAAACACCAGCTTAGGTCTTCCTAACACCTCCCAATTTTTTCTTGGTAGTATATTCACATCTAATCCCAAATCCAACATGGTGCCTTTAATTTGGTACTCAAAAGAATTTCCATCAATTCCAAACTCCCTATATTTTCTCCTATTGTTGCATTGAACACGTATAGAATAATGTTCAAGAAAATTAGTTGAAATATGCCTTTCTAAAAGTTCTTCATCCTTGACAACAATTTTAATTCTTTTCCACAATTAGCTACGAAATTACTCATGGCAACGTTCAGTATCATATGTGTTTACTTGGAAATGGAAACACCAGGTCCCCCTTGTCAATGGACAATCATGAGGAAAATGGCCCTATTGGTCACAATTGTAGCATTGAATCATGCATTTTCCTGTGGATCCCCCACTTCTTAATCCTTTGCCTCTTCATGCCCAAGGAGATTCATTAACTCGAAATGTTAGGTCCCTATAATACTAGTGATTCCCCCATTACTATTTTCATTATTAGCCCTTATTGTTATTGTTGTGCTCCTATTGTCCCCATATTGTTATTATTGTGCCCCATAGAAGCCCACTATTTTTATTCTTGTGCCCTTATATTATTATTGTTATGTTGACTTTGGTTATATTGTGACCCCTTAGACTCCTATATATAGAATGGAGGTTTTGCATTTGCATCATCCAAGAATTGTTCATTTTTTGTAATGTAAAGGAGGTTTCCCCCTTGAAGAGGCTAATTTTGAAAGCGTTGATCTATCTTTTCTTCTATTTTGTGAGCTAGTTGCATAGCACTTGGTATCAGAGCATGGATTCTAGGGTTTTGCTACTCCAAACAGGCCATCATTTCATTTTCGATATAACTTTTTTTCTGCGACATTTCAGAAGCTAAAAAATAAATTCGGTTGTGCTGAAATCCCTTTGAACCTTGTGTCCAAATTTCAGATCTTTTCTCACTATATTTTCAGAGATATGATCCAAGGAAGTTAGGGTTTTGGTAGGATCCCAAATTATATCTCAAACAGGTGACCAGGGGGAAATCGCCATAACTTTCTTTCTCAGCATCAGATTGCAATTTCATCAAAAGTTATAGAAAGAAAATGGTCTGTCATTTTGTTTGTATCGATTTCGCGTCCTAAGGTTGAAACCCTAACACATGGCACTTCATACAAGTTTTCTCTACTGAACTAGTCTATAATCAGTTCGTCCTAGGAGATTTGGCATAACTCATCCTTGGAGAATCCAATATTGATCAGACTTGTGGGGTTGGAAAGAGAACTCAGAGGGCTACTGCAGGATGCAATTTCAGACTTTGAAGATCTGAAATTACAGAGATATAACAAATTCAATATCGAGCTCCTACAAAGTGAAAAAAGGTGTGTAGTTGTTTTAAAATTTTGCATAAGTTTGGTTTGAAAAAATAGTTTGAAGGAATTCAAAGGGCATAGTGAAGCATTATTATCATTAATTAATGTGTGAAAGAAAGAAAATGGAAACACATAGTAAGAAACCTAAACGTTCTAGCATGAATCATGAAGAAGAGGAAGAAATGCAGCATGATATATCAAAATTATGAGACCAAGTGCAACAAAATTCACTCTCACAAAAAGTAAAAGAAGTTAAGATGGATAATTTAAAGAAAGGCATTGAAGCTAAGATGGATGGCATGGAAGCTAAGATATATGGTTTAAAGAAAGGTGTGGAAGCTAAGATGGATGGTATAGAAGAAAAACTTAAAGGAAACATGGAAGATTTGAAGAAAGGCATGGAAGCTAAGGTAGATCATATAGAAGAAAAACTTAAAGGCAACATGGATGATTTGAAGACAAATTTGACAATTTTGCTACAAGAAATGCTTACTAATAGTGAAAGGGTAGTAAATGAAACTCACGAGGAGAACAAATGAAATGTTAATCATGATTTCATAGACTCTAACAGTGGATTGAAGACCCACCATGTTCCATAGATCGATATGAGGGAGTTTGATGGCAAGGATCCTGTAACATGGATAGTATAGATGGAGCAATATTTCAATCTCCATAATATGCAAAACAAAAAAAAGGTACGCATTGCAACTTTGTATTTGGAACCAAAGCAGTTCATATGGTATCGATGGATTTTCTCTCGTAAACAAATTGTCACTTGGGCAATTTTTATGGAAGAAATGATAGCACATTATGAGGATAAAAAAAGCAACACATTTTTTAGCCAATTAATAAATATCAAACTAAAGGGTTCAATGAGGGAGCACATTGAGGACTTCCAAAAATGGAATATAAGGGTAAAAGATATTCCAAAGGAGAATAGGATTGATGTGTTCATAGGGAATTTAAATGATAACGTCCAACATGAGGTTCGCCTTTGGGAACCTAATTCACTGGAGAAGGCATTTAGGTTGGAAAGAAAAATGGAAAGAAAAATTATGGCCATGTTGATGGTGTTGTACCAGCCAACATGTCATGGGAATCTCCCCGGTAAGAAGTCCCAATTAGACCTCATACCATTTGTTGTAGGAGTCTCAGTAGTTGGTCATAAGGTAATTCCTTGACCGTGATGTCGCACAGAGGCAAGTAAGATAACTCTATTAGTAGCAAGGGTGTGACTGATGCAGTGAGTCAAAGAAGGTGTATAAGAGGTTCTAACACATAAAGGGGAAATGAGGGTGAAGGTGAGTTCCAGGTTTAAAGGGATTAGTCCCAACTCAGCTAGGAACACACAACACAAAAGGACATGCATAGCTTCCGATGGAGCAGTCCACTCTGATGCGGTAGTCACAACATACAAGGTAAGATAACATGTACAACACTCACATATTAGTCTAAGATGAGTGTAATAGTTGTTACAACAAGGTTCATGTGAAAGATCTGGTTCGTGTCTGGTAGAGCAGTCGACACAGACGAGACAACATTAACAACATATACAACACATTAAAAACAAGATTCATATAATTGCATACAAATCAGTTCATACTCAAATACATAAGTTAAACAACATATATCATTAAGGCAACCAGAGTAGTCCAACTACAATAACAACATATGCATGAAAATGTGTTGGCTCTTATTATATAAAGAAGTGTAAGTGACAATCATACAATACATCCATGTCAACCTGCTAGCCCCAATAGTGGAATGTTACAGCCACATCCTCCTACTCCAAAGAGATGAACTAGCTCCATGCAGTGGAGAAGCAAAGGTGCATTACAATACTGTCCAAGCTTTATCCAAGATAGTCTTATCAAAATCTTGGCTAACCAAAAGCCTCTACAATGAGTTATAAGGGAATATTTATAGCAAAGGGTGGGGTGACCCTTGACATTCCCCTTTGTGATAGTTCAACTACCCTCATGAATCTTCACCTACTCTATGACTATTACATCCATCCATTGACACTTGACTTACACTTGACATGATTGAACATTACAATGCACATGTACTCATGTGAGACAACATGGCTTGAGAAAGCCTTGCAAGACATCACTGACATTCATTCCACTGTGAGACCAACTCTTTGACATGGTTGTGATGGTGAAGGTGGTGAGCTAATGCCAAGCTTGGTTGTCCGTGGTGGTGTGTATGCACCTCATGGTTTGGCCCATTCATCCAACTCGTCTGCTAACATGCACATTGTCTTCTTGGGTGCGGCTGAACCAGTAACACACTGATGCATAGTGTCCATGATGATCTTCAAGTGTGCATTGGTGGTCATGCACATCAACTTGCCGAAGTACATGTTTAGCTTCAGTTGGACTTCCTTCTTGTCTTGGCCTTGGTGAGTGTGTTGAATGCGTTGGATTGCATGCATGCACACAATGACATGCATGCTGTTGAATCCATTGCATGCGATCACCAACACTACTCACCATTTCTGCTCCATGTTAACTACTGGGATGGATCTTTAACTTGTATGTTCATAGTTTCATCCATGAGTGCACGATGTTCCCACTATTGTTCTTGATCCTTCTACAACTCATTTGTCTATCTGTGCAGATTCATGTTCTTCCTTGAGTTGTTGCTTCAGCACATGAAACTCCTTCTTTGTTCCATTCTCTGTCTTTGCATGATCTTCATTTCAAGCTGTCAACTCATAGTCGGAGTCTCCAAAGTTTCTTTCATCATCAGTAGATCTGCTTGAGCTTGCAACCTTGTTCTACCTCCATGTTGTCAACAACCCTCCTCTTGCATTTGTTGCATTTGGTATGTTGCCTTCAGCTATTGTTCATGATGCTACTCGATTTGATGTTGTTGTTGTCATATCTTGATGTCCTTGTCTACGAAGAACTTGACGTCTTCATGGGTAGGAAATTCCATAGACAATTGATCGACTACATCCCCAAGTGTGCTCTGAATAGTTTCTTCTTCTCTGCTCTCATGGAAATCATTGTACATGTACTGCTGAGACGAAGATGAACACTTGTGATACCTGGAGACGTGGCAACATTCATGGTAAGCAATCTGTCAGTCGAAAACCAAAACAAACATGAGAACTGACTTGCAACATACCTAGGTGAATGATCATGAAGGTTGTGCAATTTCGGCAAGGAGGTTGGGAGAGCGACTGCTAAGAATGTACAAGGCACAATCTGGGCTATTGAATACTTGGATTGCGCAATGCGCAATTCCAGTTGGGAAGGACTGCTAGCCCAAGCATATATTTGTGCAATTTCTTGGGCTAAGGAGCCATTTTCCTCCAGAAATGTGCAAAACAATCCTGGAGGTCAGTGCTGGGCAGGAATGCACAAATATGGAGAGGAAGGTGAGCCTTCCTTCCCTAAATTGTGCAATACAACCTTGGTGAAGGCAGAGTCTGGGCTAAGGTTGGCTAGACTCGGCGATGGGAAACTGAAAGCAACTAAAATAGTAAATTCATGGTGACAATAAGTGATAGCAGAAGTGATTGAAAGTGCATGCAAAACATGAATGAAATATTAAGCAAACAGATCAACCTGCATGTGCCTGAGGAAATTCGTGGGTTGGGTGAACATCCATGCAATAGTTTCATGCATGCGATAGTAGTGAGATAGCAACTAAAAATGAAACAAAGCTAGGACAAGCTATAATACATGTAAAAGACAGCAAGCATTGTTCCAGGTGGATATTGGTGGCCACCTGCCAAGTCTGCCTGGACCCCCACCATTTTTTCTCTCAGCATTTTCAGTTTCCTTAATTGTAGCACAACTTACTATTTTTAGCAGTTTTTCGGGTCTTGAACTTTCGGAGTTGTTTTGAGGCCCTAAACGATGTTTTTTGGGAAATCTAGGGGCAACATGGGTCCATGGACTGATGTTGACCTTCCCAAAGTGGTAGTGCTTGGATAGTTCTTTCTAACAAGCTATTGTACGCGTCAAACGGAGATCGTATGCCAAAGTTATGACCCCGGGAAGTTGATGTAACAATTTACGCAAACGGGGCCCACAGTTTGGCGTTTCATCTTCTAGGGCTAGGTTTTGGAATGTTAAGGGTTTTCCATTATTTCTCAACAATAAATACACCTTCAAGCCTCATTGTAACACAGTTCAGAGGCATGTAGCCACCACACATCTCTTCTCAGAGATAAGCTACCATCGCCTTCGCTGGTTTATTTCCGTTACTATTTGTAAGCATATTTTAGTATTTTACATTAATGAAATGAAGTATTATTTCCACTGCTCATATGTGTTTATGGTTATCTCTGTAAGTTGTTGCGTTCCTATTTAAGTCCAAATCAATGGTATCAGAGCGGTTTGCTTTTTCCCTGTTTTTCTTTGCATGTCCCCAACGAGATCGGGATATTAGGAGTTAGGGCTTGAACTGGTCGAACCTTTGCAAGACCAGCCTCGCAAATCCCGATGGCCTCCCATGGCAGATGAGAAGAAAGATGAGGGGGCAAGAGATCCTATGAAAATCTTGCTCGAAGAAGCCCTCGAGTGACAACAAAATGTGATGATGGACAGCTTTGCCTAGATCCTTCAGCGGCTACCCAGAAGTGACGCATCGGCTTCCAGCAGCTACTCTGGAAACGCCACGCCCTTTAAGGTACAAGTTAATTTTGAAATCCCTGTATTCGAGGGTCAGGTAGACATAGATGCCATAGATAAATGGTTAAATCTACTAGAGGGTTATTTTCTATTCATGAATTTTCGAGTCGGGAAAAGATTGTTTTTGGTCTTCTCAAAGCAGCCCCCCACGTCAAGGACTGGTGGGAAACCTACTGCGAGCAAAAGGATGAAAATACCAACTCACTATTTTCAGCCGCACCCACCTGGAATTCATTCTAGGATGCCAATAAGGAGCAGTACTACCCTGTCAGAAGCCATGAGGATGAATACATAAAGTGGACCACGCTGCAGTAGGGAAGGGACCAAGACATGCTGGAGTTCACCAATATTTTCCATACCCTTCACACAAAGTTGAGTATCAAGGATTCGGAATAGCATTTGATACTCAAATACCATGGCTGCCTGCACAAGTACATCCAGGAAGAAATAGAATTCCTGAAGATCTCCTCACTCGACATAGCATACCGATATGCCGTCAAGGTCAAGCAGAAGTTTAAACAAAAGAAGCGAGACTTTGGATCTATGAATCCAAAGCAAGGGAAAGGTGCCCTTAAACCACAAAATAAAGGACAAAGCCAAGGCGGGGCAGCCCAAGACAACCCACCAAAGCTGCAAGCAAAGAACAGCGCCGCGAAGCTGAAAAAGGACACGGGAAAATGGTGTGAGTTCCATAAGAGCTCCACTCACAACACAAGTGAGTGTCGGGCCAAGCAGTCACTGGTGGCT
>APFE030437984.1:247386-275381 GCA_000404065.3 Pinus taeda | reverse complement strand
TCATTTGAATCATCCAAGAACTATTCATTTATGTAATGTAAAGGAGGTTGCCCCCTCGAAGAGGCTAAATTCTAAGGCGTTGATCTATCTTTTCTATATTTTTGTGAGCTAGTTTCATAACAAGTTGGAATTACCACTCCTCAAACTATCAAGATAGAAGGACATAGCAAGAAGAAAAAGGTAATAGTGTTGATTGATTCGGGAAGTGCCCATAATTTTATTTATTGTAACATAGCCATGAAATTTAATTTCTTCATATATCCAGCATGAGAGTGTCAAGTGATGTTTGCAAGTGGAGGAACCATAAATTGCTCTGTAAAATGCGATAATATCAAGCTATCCTTAGGAGAATATGTATTGAATAGCCGAATGCTTTCCATTCCAACGGGTGGTTTTGATGTTGTACTAGGAGTCCAATTACAATCCTTGGGTACAATAGATTTTAATTTTCAAGAACTTTTCATGAAATTTTCTTTAGAAGGAAAGGAAGTTGAATTAAGGGGTATCACAGGGAAACCGAGAAAGATAATCAACTCTAATAGAATGATAAATCTTCTAAATAAAGAACCACGAGGCGTAATTGTACAATTATGTTTGCTAGATGTTCCCACATCGAAATCAACTATTTCTCCAGGTCTCCAAAAAGTCTTGGACAATCATTCCAAGGTATTTGAGACTCCCAAAGGCCTCCCACCTATTCGTGATCATGATCATGATACTCATTTGATTCCAGGAAGTTTTGCTCCAAACATCAGGCCTTATAGATATCCCTATGCCCAAAAGAGTGAAATTGAATGTATGGTTGCAGAAATTCTATAAATTGTTATAATTCAACCTAGTCAAATTTTTTTCTCTTTCTCTACTCCAGTAGTATTGGTGCACAAGAAGAATGGTTCATGGCACATGTGTCTGGATTATAGGGAGCTCAAAAAGCTCACTATTAAAGATAAATTTGCCATTCCTGTCATTGATAAATTATTGGATCAATTTACTTCACCAAGTTGGATCTTCATTTAGGATATCCTCAAATGAGAATGAAGACTAAAGACATTCCAAAAACAACATCTAGAACTCATGAAGGTCATTATGAACCTTTTGTCATGCCTTTTGGCCTTACCAATGCACCTTCTACATTTCAAGTTTTGATGAATTCCATTTTCAAACCCTTCCTTAGAAAATTTATGTTAGTAATTTTTTATGATATACTAATCTATAGCAAGTCTTAGAAGGATCATGTTCAACATATTGACAAGGTGCTCAAACTATTGGAGGAGAAAAAATTATATGCAAAAAGCTCCAAATGTTTCTTTGGAGTACAAGAGGTGGAATATTTTGGTCATATTGTATCTCATGAAGGTGTGAAGGTAGACCTTAACAAAATTAAATCCATTAAGGAATGGAAACTCCCCACATCCATGAAGCATCTACGAGGATTTCTCAGGTTGACAAGGTATTATCGCAAGTTTGTTAAGAATTATGGGCGAATATCAACACCTCTAACAAAATTATTGAAGAAAGATACTATTGGCTTAAGGGGGCTGACCCAGTTTCATTGTTAGTTAGCTAAACAAATCCCTACACTACTGTCCCTTTTAGCATTAGCCCGTGGAGCGCGGACTGAAGTCTCGCCCGAAGCAGTATGAGGGGATGCTGGAACCAAGTTTCTGCACCCTTGAAATGGTTGTGATGTCGGTTTATTCTAGTTGTACCTGCCTTTGTGCAGGTTTCTTAGCCCTCTGTTCCACCCTTCAATACCTTCACGATAGGGTATAATCAGTTTTCACGTAGCCCTAACCTACGACTTAGCGACTTTCACACTGCTAGGGCAACTAACTGCGATATCTTGCAAACTAGGCTAAGTGTCTTACTTGTCTTATTAACTGATCTTAGTTAGCTTTCCATAAACAAATGTTCTTACTTGCATTCACATAACCAACACATTTACGTACATTCGTGCATCATATAAACATTATAAGTGAAATTCAACATAACAGATGTATAAACAGGAAATGAAGATGTGGAAATTGGAGAATGGTTCTCTTTATTGATAATCCCGAACGATTACAGACTCGACTCGCCCTGCGCACTCAGCTGTAGGGGTCCACGCACTCAATTGTGGACTTCTAGGCCTCTAAGCACTCAGCTGTAGAGCCTCTACCTACGCTACAACCCAAACTTAGACTACTACTCTAAAGTTATGACTCAATCCTTCATTGCTTGATTGATGATCCTAACTACTTAGAGCTTAGCTCTATTTATACAATCCCATGGTCTGTGGACCATGGGTAGATTTCTTACAACCAACATTACATTTCCAAAATAAGGGCAGATAACCCTATGACTCTTTAACACCTAAGGTCTCCGTGACCACAAAATGCAGAGTATTTATACTTGGATTACAAAATCTGAGCAAAATATGGGCTTTTAGCCCCAAAACAGCCCTTGGGGGATCCTGTGCCCAACAAGCCCCCGACACAAACATCATGACTCGCCCTCAAGTCACTCTGCAAGTGCGAAGATCTTAGCATGAAGACCTCCCAGCTCTGTTTGGATAACCACAACCTCAGTAGCTCATTGAGTGGTCGCCTACTGAACTTCTTCCACTCTCTGCTCAGTGACTACCACTGAACTGCTACCCTAATTCTTCTACTGAGTTTCCTGTAGTTTCGCAAGCTTTCATTCAATGGAAGTTGTGATCGTATAAGCATCATCAATCCATGGTTGTATGTACGCTTTTAGGACCACTTCTTTGTGCTGAGCGGCATCCACCTATTCCTTAAGCGCCTTTGCCTCCTGCATTCATGCAAGCCTCTGTGTAAGGAAAACCATCTACGCAGTCCCTTTAACCTCGTCATATCATTGTTATAGCTCACGCACCTCTGTCTCTAGGTGCTCTACATTTGGGTCCTCCTACAGAGTGGTCAGGACCTCAAATGCATGTTTAAAAATTTGCGTGCAATCTGCTACTGCACTATCAACCACCACTATTGTTGTTGTAATAATGGTGGTAAGATGTTCCCTGGCTTCTAGTGGAGTTGAAGGCTGAGCCCTTAACTGCAATTATCTAATTTACAGGTTTAGCTCCAGCTAAAACCTGGACATCTCTATCCGAGCATCACGCACCCCTGTGGCCAACTTACGAATGCACAACTCAACTACTTCTTTTGCTTGAATGTCCAACTCTGGGACCATTCGGCAGGCTTCCTCCACTACCTGCATGATCTTCTTATTTTGTTCTACTACCTCGTTGTGCTATAGGCCTAATTGTTCTATACTAATGCGCTGCTCACTCATCACCTGCAGAGCGTGACTTTCCCGAGCCCTAAGTTCCGCGGTGACTCCATCCAGCAAGAGGTAGAGCGTCTCTCGAGGGAGAAATCCTACCCCTTTTGGATTGCTAACCGTGCGCCTGTCGGCCTCATTTTCTGTAGTAAGTGCCCCATCGGGTAGCAGTACCGCATTGGTCACCCTTGTGTGCAGCATCTCCTCGACAGCCGAAGTGCTGATTGCGAGGCTGGTGGACACTGTGCCAGCCTATGGAGTATGAACTTGCAACTCCTGCAGCTCTATCCAGATAGAGCCCAATACCAACTGATGCTGCTCTTCAAATAGTTGGAGGGCCTTCATGGTGACATCCCTCACTATTTCTCCAATATCATGTAGATCCCCCTTAGTGATGGTAATTGGGTCTAAGGATGTCTTTGAAGCCTTAGCTTTCTTCTGCGATGTTGCATTCTCTTATGGGTGTTGATGCTTGAGTTGAGTGGACGTTGTTTGTGGGTCCTCGACACCTTGTTCTGTTAGCTCTTCTGTTTCTACCTCAGCCCCTGAGCTTACTAGAGCGTGCCACTCTGGCAGCCAAGACTCGAGGACTGCGAAGATAACATCATCTATCACCAGATATGATAATTTATGCCATGTCCTTATGGGGTCCTTTTGTGACCTTATAAAGACATGGTGGAAATCCACTTTGAACTATGCACAGCTCTACAAATTGGTGTATATTGTGGGCAAAAACTGCGGCTTGTAATTAATCCCCATCCAAATATTCATCTCCATCAAGATCCAAAAGATATTGCTTTCTTTTATACATTGCATGTCCTTGGTCACCCATAGCGAAGCATACTTTGCTACCTCTGGGAGGTCCGGCACGACCTAAGGGAATTAGCTATCTTCTAGTAGCTCCCATGCTACCAGTATGATCGACAATAGGAGCCACACGTAGTTAAACATCTTGCCTTGCTCCTGTGCCTCATGAAAATTCGCAAGGACCTTGCTGCATAGATAATTTGCCCAGTTGAACTGGACTCCTTTAGTTCATTGGACCGCTAGTGCAATCACAAGCACGGGCAACTCATCCGTGCGACACTTCTCCATCACCTTCCCTACTAGTATTTGTGTTGCTACCTTGACTACATAGTTGTTAATGTTGGAGATGGAATATCCCCACTTCTTCTTCTCCAAATTGAATTTCTTCTTCATAGCTTTTGTGAGGGCTAACTCACCAGCTTTTCCTTCTGATATATTGGCTGGATCCACCCCTGAGTAAGGCAGTCATGTGATCCGATGGATCAAGTGGTCTATGATGGGAACAGGCTCCTCCAGCCACAAACACCTATCATGCACCAAGTAGAGCAACTACCTGATGATGAAGATAGTCACTAGGGCATGGTAGTAATGCGACAACTAGAGCAGGTTAAGCAACCTGGCTTTCTCTAGACCCTTGAGCCATGTCTGTGGCTCCAATTCAATCATTCTAGTGGTCGTGTTAATCCGTCGGTGCATTAGCTAGTCAGTCGCTAAATGCAAGAATTTCTCGTGATTTACAAGGTCCCAGTCTTCGGACTTCAGTACAGGAACTCACCCTAAGTGAGGCCCCTCAAAAACAATGTCATCTGGGAGAAACGGTGTTTGCAGGGAACTCTTTCTCTTGTCTATGTCCTTCGACACCTTGGCTTTACCCTTGCATGGAGGAACATGTTTTGTAACTTGGTAATAGGTTCTGCACACTGGGTTTCAACTTCTATTTCCACATCCTCCTCATCTACCAGGATTTACTCAGATTCTTCCTTGTCAGCCTCCAGATTAATTGACTTTCCCTTTTTATATATGGTAAGCTTGGTGCTTGGTGGGTTTCTTCATGAGATGCACACTAGGATCATAGTCTGATTATCCTTCTTTGGTCTTGATGTTCTAGGTGATTTAGGGACTTCAACTATCACTCTGGCACTCTCTAGGGTAGCTTCTACCACGTCAACTTCCTGCACGACTTCCTCGGGTGTCGACATCATTCTAGTCAGGAGAGCCTGCGTCTGCTTTCAAAATCTCTCAAACACTGAACTTGCTCTCAAAGCCTCAAAATTCGCAAGGTCCATACACACCTAATAGCACAACAACTGAATTTTCAAAATGCCAAGTGTTTTTTGCTGGATAGCCACTTGTAATTTATAGGGCCTTTTAAATTCAAATCCAACCATTTCCCCCACATTCAACCCATTAGTTCTAGATTGGCGTCAGATTCTCAAGAATCTAATCCATAAATTTCACCTTAAATTCTTGTCTCTCACAACATTTGGCCTCAAATCGATCAACAAATAATGAACAGTGACTTTAATGGTCATTTTTTGGTGGACCTGTGCGCTATTTCCATGAGTAGCGCAGCTGACTTCGCATTGTCGCGGACCTTGTGACACTTGGTTGCTTCGCGTAGTCCTGAAATCACGTAGCTCCCAAACTCGAGCAGTGCAGTTTATAGTCCCACACCTCCTTTCAGCTGCCTAGAGCACTAAGACTCTGCTACTTTCATTTAGTCACATGGCTAGATTTTCATTGTATGGCTTCAAGCGACTGCCATTCACCTTTCCTCGGAAGGGTTCTCCATTTAACTTGACCAGCTGTATCGCTCCTTTGTTAGTAATCTCCTTAATAATATAAGGCCCTAACCAATGCATCCTAAATTTTCTAGGGAATTTACCAAACTTAATATCACACAATAAAACCAGATCGTTTACCTTGAATGTGCACATCTTGATGTGTCGATCATGCCATTCTTTTTCACGCTTCTTCTGGGCTTGTTGGTGAAATCCAACCAAACATCGTTCTTCTTTGAGTTCATCCAGCTGCACAAGCCTCTCTTCCAGGGTTCCACAATCCATCATATCTATGAGCACTATTATGTGTAGACTAGGCACGATGTATTCCATAGGCATTATGGCTTCCACACCATAGACAAGCCTAAAAGGGGTTTGTCCGGTCAGCTTTTTGCATGTTGTCCGATAAGCCCATAATACTACAGGTATGGGTAGGTCTCAATCACTTTGATGAGCATTCCAAACCTTGGTCAACATGTTTTCAATCACTTTGTTGAATGCCTCCACTGTCCCGTTAGCCTATGGGTGATAAGGTGTGCTCTTCTTGTCATACACCTAAAACTCCTCCGTTAGTGCGTTGATCGTCTCATTCAAGAAGTGCATACCGCGATCACTCATCAAGATCTTTGGACATCCAAATCGCATCAGTACATGATCAAATAGGAACTTCATAATAGCTGCGCCCGTGCAATCCTTCACTAACTAGGCTTCTGCCCAACGAGTCAAATTATCCATCACAGTGATAATGTACTTTGCTCCTATCTTCCCTTGTGGCTGAATGGGTCCTACAAAATATATTGCCCACTTTTCGAAGGGTTGCAATGTCATTTGTGGATTCAAAGGCATTTCATCCCTCCGTGATGGCTTGCCTATTATTTGACATATATCATACGCCTTGCAATATACTTTTGAATTCTGATGAAGGGTTGGCCACCACAACCCACACATAGAATCTTCTACACGGTTGCTCTCCCTACATAATGTCCTCCCGTGACACCCCTATGAGCATCTGTGAGGATGTTGCTTCATTCAAACTCAAGTATATACTGGTGCAATATCTCATCAGTCCCCATGTTATATATATGCCCAGCAATGACAGAGAAATCTGTTGCGCACACCACTAATTCCTTCTTTTGCTGGACAAAGTATCCCTCCAGTGTAGCTCCTATTGTTAGGAAGTGTATTATATCCTAGAAATGACCATCCACGACATGCACTGCAAATAGTTGCGTGTCAGGTAATTCTTCTTCCAAGTTAGAGGTTCCTCCTCTATTTCGATACGTGACAGATGGTTTTGTCTCGCGTTCAATCATCTAGGCTTCACAACAACTTCAAAATCATATTCTTGGAACAATAAGATCCATCTGAAAATTCGCCCCCCTAACATAGGCTTATTGACCAAGTACTTCAACACGGAGTGGTCCATATACATCTTAAAGTGGCCTCTTAGCAAGTAGTGTCGATAATTCTAGAGTGCATACACCATAACTAGCCCTTTGCGTTCAGTGGTCAAATAGTTCTTCTCTACTTTATATAATCTGTGGCTTGCAAATGCAATAGGGTGGTCTAAGCCTTCTCTACCATTCTGTGTTGGTACTTCTCCCAATGCTATACATGACACATTGACATATCATGAAACTCTTTCTTCTAGTTCGGGAAGACTAGAATCGGTCTAGTAACCATCTTTTCTTTTAATATATCCAAGCTTTTCTTACTATCATCGTTCCAACAAAACGTGACATCCTTCTTCAACAATTTTTCCATCAGCATAGTGATCCGGGCATAGCCTTTGATAAACTTCCTGTAATATCCCGTATGTCCCAGAGTAGTGCGAAGCTATTTCACACTCCTTGGTGCTTCCAAGTTCAGAATCACCATGATCCTCACGGGGTCTATGATCAACCCTTGTCTGCAAACCACACACCCCAATAGGTGCCCAAAAGGAACATACAATAGACACTTCTTGAGGTTGAGCGCGATCTGGTATCTTCGACAAGTATCTAGCATCAAGTGCAAGCTCGTTACATGGCACTTAACCAGCCAAAATATAGTCCAGTCATCAAAATAGACCTCCAGGAACTTATGAATAAATTTCTTGAATGCTGCGACAACCACGCGTGAAAAGATAGTAGGTGCATTCTTCAATGCAAATGGCATTACAATGTATTAAAAACAACCCCACTCAGTCACGAAGGTTGTCTTGCTCCTATCCTCGGGTGTGATTTTGATTTGGTGGTACCCAGAGAACCCATTAGTGAAGGAGTATGCTTCCTGGCCACCTACATTATCCAACACTTCATCCGTGAACTAAGTTGGGAAAGGATCATGCACACAAGCATCGTTCAGTTTTCTGAGATCCATGAATATCCTTATCTCATCCTTCTTCTTTTCTCTTGCACCACCATTTTTCTTACCCAATTGGATTCTTCCACAGGGTCAATGATGCCTGCTGCTAGCATTTTGTCTAGATCTAAGTGGACCTTCTCCTTTTATTTCAAATTTAGGTAGTAAGGTCTCTGCTTAACTAGCATCTCGTCGGGTGTTAACGTGATCTTCATCACTCCTAGATCTCTAATTATTCCTTTCAAATCCGTAAACTTGGTAGGAAATAAGTCCTGATATTCGTGGAGCAATTCAGTGGCCTTATCCACTGTCATGTCATCCAAGTAGTCTCCAATTTTCACAATTTTGGGTTCTGCCTCCGTACCAATGTTCACTTGTTTTGTTTTCACTGTTGCAGTTATATCAAGTTCTCAATCGACGGTCCTTGAACCTCGCGGTGTCCTTTTGTTTCTGGAACGTTAATCTTCCACGAATCCTCATCCTCCTCTTCAACAGTTACATTATAACATTTCAGCATGCAACTCAGCTGAGTAGCCCATTCAGGCTGAATCAGGTCTAAAGGATCTTGTGGTATCCTAAATATGGTTGCTTTCACCTCTTGTAGCACTACGTAAATACTATCAAACCCGTCTTGAAAGCTAAATGTCATCATGAATCCTTTGTGCAGGATATTCCATTCGCCTGTCCCATGGAGGAGCGTTGTTTCTATATACCAATTCATTGGGATAACATTCAGGGTATGACAAAACATGTGCACCCACTCAAGTTGTGGCTTTTCGCCATAGGCCTCCATCCATTTGGCTAGATGCGCATGCGGATCATTCTGTCCATCATACTTTTCTGTCAATTGCATCTTAGGCTTCCCAAATCGTGTTCTCATCATCCTCCTACATTCACACCAATCATCAAAGCTTCCCTTGTGCGTACCCCACCATCTTGCGGGTGTAGCATGTACTGCCTAGTCCAAGGCCTAGAAGCATTTCTTTTCTGGCATCTCTCTTTCAAATGCATCCAAAAAGATATCTACCTCATTTAGAACATCATAAATAGGCAGACTGCTTTCCTCTGATGACACACAATGTAATGACCGGGTCATCATGTTGCAATTCAGTGTAGTAACTTCATGTAACCGATTCTGCCAGCGTTCTATTTCTTCATCAGCTGCAGGAACTCTCACATTCCCATGTAATCCATCCATCCGCATTGGGATTCACCCAATCTTGGTCTCACGCTGTTATCTTATAGATGCATTCCAGATCATCATCACTCTCATAATCACAAAGTGGTTTCGTATAGCACGATCCTTCAGCAGGATCCAGGGGTATTATTACGCACAGTGATTTCTTCCAAAAGATCATCTTTCATTTCTTCAGATTGATTACCCTATTCATATCAGTAGCCCAGTAAATTCCCCGAAGCACAGGGTAGGGATTGTTGTCATCTATAATCTCTATTACTTCCAAATCTGCCAACACGCTCGCTCCCTCAATATCCACGGTCACTCCTGGTAGGCACCCCATGGGTATGATTCTCTACTGATTTACCATCCTTAGCTGAATCGGAGACCATTGCAGTGTAGGTCTCCCCATTCACTCCCAAGTCTATTTTGGTAGGACATTCGCATCTGACCCCAGGTGTAAAATGACCTGATCCATTTCATAGTCTCCTATTTGCGCAGGCAGCCTCATCTCCCATTCGTCCTTGTCTTATGCTTGCCAATATTTTGTACTACGCATGGCTCACCTAGTGCAGTTCCAGCACATCTATTGATGAGTTCTTGTAGCCCTTTTACAGCCTTACTGTCGCACAATAACTTCATACAGGGTTCCAAGAAAGTTGTGAGCATAGAGGGGTCCATCTCGGGATAAGGTTTATCCTTGCTTCCTAAGGTGGAGGCCTCAACGAAGCTCTTCTTAGATTCCATGAATGCTTCACGAGTGTGCTCTAAATCAAACTCAGCCTCTTTCCCCAGGGATTTGTGAACCCATGTACTATCTTCTGGTTGTATCCCCTTGTCATCTCCCATCGCAATTCCACTCCTGAGCATTATATTTACGTTTGGATCTACCTCACGTAGCTTAGACCTCATCATCTACAGGTTCTGAGTCGAGGGAGGTGGTAGCGCTCCTTTGTCACATATCTTAGCTATCAACGTAGGAAAATCTTCTATTTCATGATCAAACAACATGCAATACTTGCACGACGAACATGTTGGATTAGTGCAATTGTGGGCATGGTGTCCAGAGCCTCCGTAATTGTAGCAAATCAACTGTCCTCAACCTCTGCCAGGTCATCGTCCACCTCAGCCTTGTCTATGCCACTGAAATCCTATCTGCACCATCCCTACATTCTGGTCAAGGGGTCGCGTTTCGGCCTAAACCTTGTAGGCGGGAGTTCTATCCATTATCAATTCATAACTCCTACAAGTACACTCATCATGTCCTAACAACCTACAAAAGTTGTAGAACAATTGTTGCAGTGCTTGTACATACTTTTGTAGTGAGTGACAATTATCTGTGGCATGTTTTCCAACTACCTGACAGATAGCACCATAAAGCATGTGTTGTGCTAGGTCCTACTTTAGCTTTTGGCCTTAAAGGCATCGATCCTCCTCCTGCAAGGTAATTTGTAAAGACTGGGCTATGGTCTTTGTCATAAACTTGACTCTTGCATTTCAAACACATACCTCTTCGCGTACCCCTGGTTGAACCGTCTTGTCCTGCTTCAAACTTTGCATCTCAAGGCACAGATTCTTCAGCTATGCATGGATCTGTTGGACTCCTAGATTAGGATCCTGCATCAAAGTCTCATGTAGTCTTGTGGAAATCTCCAAGGCCTCTGTCTGAGTTGTTATATTTTGTTGCAATAGCGCACTCTTTAAGTGTGGTAGTAGTGAAGCCACAAACCACTCATGATGTTTTCCATCTGTCAAATTCATGTTGGCTTCACGGATCATACATTTCAGCCTTTGATCCAGTTCCCAAGGCATCTCACCTAGTTTCATCGTGATCTCTTTGAATCCCACAATCGATTTTGCTTTAGATTTTGGCCTGCTAAATTCCCTATTTAGTGCTGCTTGGATGTTTGCTACTCTAGCATTCGGGTTATCGTTGGAATACTTAATATACCATGTTAGTATGCGATCTTGTAGAGCGCTAACGAGTGCTTCTTTCTTTATATGATCATCTGTAATACCTTGAGCTTCCCATACATCCCTCACAATGAACTAGAATTGGTCTGGGTCCTCATTTCCCAAGCCTTTGAATAAAGGAAACTTCACTGTTTTCGCCATACTGAATCACGGGGTAGGTGGAGGTGGTATAGGTGAAGTTGTAGGTGATGGTGGTGAAGTCAGCGGTGGTGTGGGCGAAGGTGGTATTCATGGGAATCCTTGTCTTCTCAACTGAATAGTACTTCACGGAGAGACCTTTGCTATCCCTTCTTTGTCCCTTCATGGAGGTGAAATCAAGGGGTTATGCTATGGACACTTATTTCCTTCGTTTCTGTAAAAATTTTCACTTCGCATAGCCCCGAAAATCAAGGTAGCTGCATAACTCATTTTTCGCACAAAAACATTTTAATCCAAGTATTCAAATATTTTACGTACTTACCTCGCGGTCCTTTGAAAAAGCATCACTCCGCCTTGCTATAGCTAACTGAGGTGTCAACAGCGAATTTAGTCACAAATCCTCCTATGACGCGATCGGGCCAATGATCGACAACGCAAGCGATCTTATCCTCTGATTCTTCCAACCTTCACACTAGCTCTGGGGTCCACACAATAGGACCATCAAGTTTCCACCTTCCTTGACTATCTGCTCGCTTCGCAATCCACTCATATAGCTCAGTAGGAAAGGAGGCGAAAAATATTTTGTGGATCTCCATATACAGGTACCTGTCTAGCCATTGTTCTTTTTTCAGTCACGTGTTTCTGTTCTCCTATGTCGTGAACTCATGGATCCTTCTGTCCAACCAGCCTTCGATTTCTTTCTTAGTTGGATTCCAGTGATATGAAATCACACATATATTATGCAGATTCTAGTCCCAGAAATGGAACCATTTGTTAGCTTGAGGGGGCCTGGCCCAAGTTCAACGTTAATTATCCAAGCAAATCCCTACACTTAATGTATAAAGAGTCTTTTCGGAAGAAGTCACATTGAATATTTGGGTCGACACATTTCGAACTAGCAAGTGTGGTTCATCTTCAGGACGTGATGAAGAAACAGATCCAGGAAGAGGGTTAAATAGGAAGACACGTCAACCTAACAGCTAGAAGAAAACGACTATGTTTGACTATGGGAGGGAGAGGGGACATTGGTAATATTTAAATTAATAATTATATATATATAATTTTTAATTGTGTTAGTTAACCAATGGCTATATATGATAATATTCAATTCACATATATATATAATATAAAGGATTCTTAATAAACACCTACTCATATTAATAAATAATGTTAAATTGTATATATATAGTAACAATATATGAATAGTTCACTATGAATAAAAATTAATGGGAAGACACTTCAAGGTAATAATGGATCATGATGATCTTAAATACTTTTTAAAACAAATATTATCTTCATAAGAGCAGCAAAAATGGGTCACAAAGATGTTGGGTTATGATTTTGAAATCATCTACAAAAAAGGGAAGGAAAATGTTGCGGCAGATGCACTCTCAAGAAAGGATGAGGATGTGGAAGCATTGCTTTGCGCCATTTCTATTATCCAACCAGATTGGATAAATGAAGCAAGGGATGAATGAGAGAATGACGAAGAAGTGTGGGAACTCATTCAAAAGTTACAACAAGATCTCAGTACATCTGATACATTTAGCTGGAAAAATGATTCATTATGGTACAAAGATCGCTTATACCTATGTAAGAATTCCCATCTCAAACAAAATATTCTTATGGAATTGTACATATCTCCCTTAGGAGGGCACTCAAGATTTTTAAAAACTTACCACATGGTTAAGAAGGATTTTTTTTTTGGGATGGCCTTAAATCGGATATTCCAAAGTTTGTGGTAGAATGTTTGGTTTTCCAACAAAATAAAGTTGAAACAATTAAGACCCCGGGTCTATTACAATGTTTATCCATTCCAAGCCAACATTGGGAGGACGTTTCAATGGTTTTTATCATAGGATTATGCAAGTCCAAAGGAAAGAGTGTCATCATGGTGGTAATTGATAGACTTACCAAGTATGCACACTTTTGTGCACTATCACATCCATTTAAATCCAGTATAGTTTATACCGCATTTATGTAAACAATTCGAAAGCTACATGGAAACCCAAAGATTATTGTAAGCAACAAAGATCCCATTTTCACGAGAAATTTTTGGACATAATTATTTTCTTATGTTGGTACTTAGTTAGCTCATGCTCATCTTATCATCCTCAATCTGATGGGAAAACTGAGATAGTAAACAAATGTTTGGAAATATATCTTCATTGCTTTTTATCTGATAAATAGACACAATGGGTCAAATGGTTGCCTCTGGCTGAATGGTGGTATAACACTTCCTTCCATACTGCAACAAAAATCACCCCATTTATGGCACTTTATGGATATCATCCACCTTCCATCACATCATATTTAAGAGAAAATTATAAGGTTCAAGCAGTGGAAGATCACAACGAGCATCAACAACAAGTTCTCCAGCTCTTAAAGGATAACCTCACTTTGGTGCAGAATAGAATGAAACAACACGCAGATAAACATTAGATTGAAAGAAGTTTTGATATAGGTGACTGGGTATTCCTACAGCTACAACCATATAAACAAATGTCCCTCAAGCAAGCTAAGAAGGATAATAAATTATCACCAAAGTATTATGTCCGTACAAGGGGTTGCAAAATTGGTACTATGGCAATATTAAAGGCTTCCTAAACTCCCCGAGTCCAGCAGTTTTCCAGTTTCATCTAAAAAAGAAGGTATAGTGACAAACTCCTAGTTCAAACATACTGCCAAACTGATGAGGAAGGAAAAATCATATAGAACTGAAAGTAGTCATAGAAACAAGAACTTGACAACTACGAAATCATCAATCGCAGATATTCATCAAGTAGAGGAACCTACCCTCTGAAGATTTCACATGGGAGGTGAGAATTTATTACAGATCATCCGAACTACTAAGCAATTGAGGACAACACATTTTTGAAGGAGAGGGGAATGTTAGGTCCCTATAATACTAGTGATTCCCCCATTACTATTGTCATTGTAGCCCTTATTGTTATTGTTGTGCCCTATTGTCCCCATATTGTTATTATTGTGCCACATAGAAGCCCACTATTTATATTGTTGTTCCCTTATATTATTATTGTTATGTCAGCTTTGGTTATATTGTGACCCCTTAGACTCCTATATATAGAAAGGAGGTTTCATCATTTGTATCATCTAATAAGTTTTCATTTGTGTAATGTAAAGGAGGTTTTCCCCTCAAAGAGGCTGATTTTGAAGGCATTGATCTATTTTTCTTCCATTTTGTGAGCTGGTTGCATAACACAAAATTTAGTTTGATCAAGGCAATCATCCAGAGCTTCCAAAGCTCTTCATTGGTCTATATGGTTAGCTGGAGACCCACAAAACTTGGATATTATATTGTTTGAAACATTGGAACACTTCTTCAAAATAGGACAAAGATGAGGTGCATGTCCTTAAGTGTGAAAAATCTCACAATATTCATTGCTATATGTACCTTAATGATTAGAAAGCACATGATATTGAGTATGTCCCTTGTACGGAACATTTGTGGAAACTTGAGCAACTCTAGCACTAGATCCTGGTAGTGGCAAAGGTTGTCTCGTAAGCACAATAGAAGGGTATGTGCTCTGAAACCTTGGATGTTCAGTAGCGTGATGCCCCTCAACATGGAAATTAGTGCACAAAACCTGTGAATGCATCACATATCCTTTAATTCATCTGTTATATCTATAACCTAATAGTACAAGCCAATAATTGCAGGATCAATAGAAGTAGTGCCCATTCTATATTCATTAGGGTATCCAACCATTTCCTAAATATTCATAGCCTTCTCCAGTGCATCTTGTGATGTATTTACCTTCTGTTGCATCATAGGGGTTCTATTTAATGATAATAATTCTTTAATAAACTAATCACTTTGATGATCAAGATTAATAGGATAATTCAATTTCCAAATTTCATATTTAAGCCACTGCATGTGCTCCCATTTATTCTCTCCCTCTCATTGATTTATATCCCATAACTCAGCTAAAACTTGTTTATAGTATGAAGAATTTTAAATTCCTTAATAAAATCTCACCTCATTACATTAAGAGTTGGATTCAAATTCAAGTCAAACCACTTGATAAACCATCAGAGTGCTCAATCCCGTAAATTTGTATGAAACTTAATGATCTCAATAGCATCTGGGGCCTGTCTAGCCCTCCATATGGCTTTGCATAGATACCAATGTTTCTCTATGTCTTCATCTCCTCGACCTGAGAAATCAGGGTATCGAATTAATGATCCTGCTACATTCCCTTCCATTACTATTTTACCAAGTGGAACTAACAGAAAACCATGTGAACTGGGTTGCGAAAAGACTACATAATTTCTCTAAACATTACTACCAGAACTACCAGATCCACTAGAGCTACCAGCTACATAATTACTATAAACTTTCTGAAATTTCAAGGTTTTAACTAATTTGGAAAGAAAATTAATGTGCTTCTAATAAAGTACCAGGGGGAGGTTAGGGAGAGATTTAAATACATTATTTCTCTTTGGATTGTTGGTTGCAAGGACCAAATCATCTCCAAATAATAATTGTCTCATCATGAAGTGCATTTCTTCACCTATGGTATTATTTTGGTTAATCATCACAACTAGTTTCTCGCCATTTCAAGTGTCTATATTCCTTGTAGCTCCTAGTGGACGCCACTTCCTCTATATTGGTCTCCCATCACATCTCCTCTAGCTTCTCCTATTTCTCTAGAAGGAGATCCTTCTCCTACTCATTATTTCGCAACTTTTGGATAACCATTCCTCCTATCTACAACCTCAGACCACTCAACACTTCACCTATGTATTGAAACTCTCTTCCCCTTCTCTTAATCTCTCGCAACTTATTTTCCCACCACTTGTCATCTATTTGGGCCCTTCTAAGTTCCCTAAAATCCCAATCCTTTTGTAATTCTTTTGCATCCCTTGCAACATCCCCTTATATTTTGTAACTAAGCTGCATCTCTCCTCCCTAAATCCTACCCCCAATACCTAGGGTTTTACACTACCATGCTATTTTCTTGGAATGTTAATAATATCCCTCCAACCATAATAACCTTGATCCACAAAGGTATTTATTTTAACAATATTCCTCACAACCCATACTTAAACATTGCTTTCGCTTTGGAGAAGGGCTGATGGTTTTCTCTATAAAATTTAATAATGTAACCCTCTAAAATCACTTGAACCCAAAATTCAATAGCTCTAGTTAACTCAGTATCTAACTGATGTAATGCAACCAAATAATTTGTGGTCCAATTTCTAAATATTCGGACATAAATTCCAACTCTTACTCTATACCGCAATCTACTCAACCAGCTATATAATTCCTCAAGAAAATTACACTAAAAGAACTCATACTGATTGCATGCAGGTTCTACAATTAATATTTCCTTAGTAACCCAATCTATCTTCCTCTATCTTACCTAGGCTTACTAAAGGATAAATGAATCACACTTCTCATACCACCATTCTTGAAGTTCATCCTTGAGAATCCTCAACTTCATGATCTAGGTCCCCTCAAAATTCTCACATCCTAGCAACAAAACCATTTGTTTATGAAAAGTTTTTTGATGTAGAACTAGGTTTTAGGCATTAGTTACCAACAAAATACTTTGTCTTAGTCTAGTTCAAAGCCAACATTTTCATTCCTCTGCTAAGGAGAAAAGGCTCACCCAAGGCATGTTAAGACTTCTTAAATGTTAGAGGGGAGTTTAGACAATGATCCAAACTTAAACAAGAATGTAACAAATTATAGATATAATCATAAATACAAAGATACAGAGGAAAAACACTTCATTTCATTAATAGAAAAAAAATATTGAACTATGCTTACAAATAGAATGGAAATAAACTAGCTCGGGCGATGGTAGCTTATCTCTAAGAAGAGATGCAGGGACTACATGCCTCCGAACTATCTTAAAATGAGGCTTGAGGACCTCTTTATTATTGAGAAATATGATAAAATACTAAACAACCAAAACCCTAACCCGAGGAGATGTAACACCAAGCGTTTGTGGGCCCCATTGGGGTTAGTTGGGCTGTTAACTTCCTGGGGTCATAACTTGGTCATATTATCTCTGTTTGGTGCATACGATACCTTGCTGGAAAGGTCTCTTCGAGTACTACAATATTTGTGAGAATACCTTGCCTATTTCTATGGGCTTGCAACGGACCTTAAAAACACCATTTAGGGGGTCAAAACTTCTACGGAAGTTTAGGACCCGAAAAACTGCAAAACTAGTAAATGGCTGAAAAAAATAAGGAAACAGATGAAACAGACCGGAGTTCTATGGGAAATAGGTGAGTGGCCACCAATATCCACCTGGATCATTCCTCCCCTAATAAGAAGAAATGGTCCCATTGTGTGTAGAGCCTCCATGAGGTGAGTAAATTTCTGTTGAACTTGGTCCCTGGTGAACCACTTGCCTTAGTGAAAGAGTTAGCCTATTTTGACAAATCAATATAGTTGGATTCTCTGTTGGCAAGTGTTCTTGATCTGTGTGTCCATGATTTGATCATTTGTTGAATGTCTGATGTATTCTGGGTTGAGCTCTGTTGGTGTGAGTTGTTCTACAATTTCAGATGTGTCCAATAATGTTGGAAAGTATGGCCAAAGGTGGTCCACATTGAGCACTAGGTGCAGATCAAGGAATGGTGGGATGCTAAGCTCAAAGATATTGTCACCCATCACCTTGGTGATTGTGTATGGCCCATATTGGAGTGGGTGAAGCTTGTGGTGGGGTTCAACAAGGCGTTCCTTCTACAAATAAAGCCAAACTTTGTCGCCCACCTGGAACTTGTGTGGCACTTGATGTTGATCATGGCGCTACTTGTACTTAGCATTAGATCTATCTAATTCATGATGGAACTAATAGAGTATTTTTTGAATGCAGTTAATGAAGTTGTTAGCCCTATCGGCTTCGGAGTAGACATGAGCCAAATCTACTTGAGTGACTGCAAATGGTATGGCCATATCAATCAGACATAATTGTTGAAATCCCAACCCTACCTAAAAGGGGTTGTGGCCTATTGAGCTATGGAGAGCTCTGTTGTAGTTGTGTTCCATGTAGGGGATACTTTCATCCCACGTACGTGGATGCTTCTAGTTTTATATATGCAAAATGTGTATAATCATTTTGTTGAAAACCTCTATTTCGTCATCAGTTTGGGGATGGAAAGTCGTGGAATTAGTAATTTTTGTATCGAGTATCGACTAGAGACTTGACTAAAATTCACTTAGGAATCGGTTGTCCTGATCTGAGAAAATGGACTATGGGATCCCAAAGTGTAACTACACTTGCTCAAAGAAGATCTTAGTAGTGGTCTCTGTTGTGATACTCTTCTTGTAGGCCGCCACGATGGCCATCTTAGAGAATATGTTGATGACCACGAAAACACAATCATTACCATGCTTAATAGAAGGAAGGACCGACATGTAATACATGGAGATAGACTCCCAAGGCCGACTAGTAGTAGGTAGAGGAGTATATAAGCCTTGCTTCTTGATTGTTGGTTTGGAAATGGCACAGGCGGTGCAGGATCCAATGTACTTTCTAACATCCTGGCAAAGTTTCAGCCAATAAAAATACTTCTACAATACCACCAATGTTTTCTCTACTCCGAAATGTCTAGCAACCCGATTGTAGCATGCCCGCGGAATAATCTTGGCATGCTTACCTGAAGGAACAAAAAGGCGTCTTATGTGGCATAACAATTCATCATGAAGGTGAAAATTTGGAACTTGCTTCCCTTCCAAGAAAGTCTGCTATGTGTTATCGAATTCTAGATCACTCTAGTAAAGATACGGCCACCCTAAAGTCATGTGCCCACAGGAGTCGAGCAGAATGATCAGTGCCATGACTAGTGGTCAGTTGAGGCAATCAGTAATATTATTGGTGTTGCACTTCTTATACTTAATGTTCAAATGGAACTGTTGCAAGTAGGTGGACCATTTTCGATGGTGATCATTCTGCAACTTTTGTTGTGTCTATATGAAGTACAAGGATCGGTGATCTATGTGGATGATCATTTTCTTCCCCATAATGCAAGTCTTCCATTGATGATAGCCTTGCACACCAGAATACATTTTTTTCGTAGTTAGGATACTTTCAGACTATGTCTGAAAGTGTCTCACTGTGGTAAGCCATTGAATGCCCCTATTGAGTAACAACCGCATGAATAACATAGTCAGAGGTGTCCCTCTCAATATTAAATGGTTGTTGCAGGTCTAGTAATGTGAGCACTGGCGTACAGAAGAGATGATACTTCAACTTGGAAGACACATGTTGTTGGGTTTCGGACCAAAAACACTTTTCTTTCACTCCACCCTTGTTGACTTGACTTAAAGGCCTAGTGGTATGAGAGAACCCAAATATGAACCTACGATAGAAATTAGCAAGACCCAAAATGTTGTGGAACTCTATTAGGGTGGTTGGGACTGAAAAATCCTGAATGACTTGTAACTTCGCTGGGTCCTCATCCACACCCTTGTAATCAATGATATAGCCCAGATATTGAACCTAGGTCAGGCCAAAAGTGCATTTCTCCAAGCTAGCATAGAACTTGTTTTGTCACAAGGTTTGAAGGAACTATAAAATATGGTGGAGGTGCTCTTCCCAAATCTGGCTGAAGATCAATATGTCATCTAAATACACCACCAGAAATGCATTGGTGAATGGCGACAAGATGTCATCCATCAATATCATGAAGGTTGTAGGGGCATTTGTCAATCCGAATGACATGACCAACCATTCGAAAAGGCTCTCCTTGGATTTTAAGTCATCCTTCCACACATCGGAGGATTAGATAGGCATCTTGTGATAACCTGACTTCAAGTCAATATTGTTGAAATATTTGTCCCCTTGAGATGGTCTAGAAGGTCATAAATCTTCAGGATTGGGTACTTGTTTTGAACCATGATCTTGTCAAGCACCCGATAGTCAATATAGAGTCTCCAGGTCCCATCCTTCTTTTGTACCAATACAATCGGGCTCCCATAAGGTGATGAGCTTGGTTTGATGTGCCCTTTCTGTAATAGTTCCTGAATCTGCCTCTTGATCTCATCATTCTCTAGAACAGAGCATTGATAGATCGGTCCATTGGACTACGGCACACCTGGGGTCAGATCGATGGAGTGCTTGACCTGATAGTGTAGAGGTACCCCTGTAGGTGAGGCGAAAATGTCCTTGTACTCCTCCACGACCTTGTCCATCTACTACTGCAATGCGGAGGAGCCCTGTCTAGAATTCATGGCCACAACCTTCTTCTTTCCTTGAGGGTGAATCATCAAGAAAACAAATTTCCTAGTCTGGGAAAAGATCATACTGCATTGCTTTGTAGTGATCAAAGAGATGGTAGTAGTCGAGGCTACCTATGGTATCATGTACAACTTATTGGCCAAAGTAATAATGACAGAGCAAGGTCTAGACTCATATACAGCATGTCGCTTCCATAAGTATCTTTGTCCTAATAATACATCACAAAATTCAAGAGGAGCAACATCACATAGTACCTCATCTGTGATGGGCTTGATGTTGTAGGGAAGGTGACAGTATTGGCTAACACGAAGATCTCGTCCTTAGTGAAGCCACTCGATGGTGTATGGTTATGGTGTATGGTTGTTGATGCATTGTAGTCTTTAGGCCCAACCACTTCACAACCTCTACTGAAATGAGGTTCTTTTGGATCCTCTTGTCTATAATGAACTACAATAGAGAACCCTTTACCCACATCTGTGAGTGTAAGAGATGTTCCCCCACCTCTGGATCTTCAGGCTCAATATTTTGGATCTTTTTGGTGGCCACGGTGGCACTGGGCTCCACATAAATCATCTTCTTCCCTTTTTCATTCTCCTTATCGGGTTCTGACTCAGAGTCGGAACATGCATCTAATTTGTAGACATTCAACTTGGAAACCAGTGATAGCTTGGCCCGACACTCACTTATGTTGTGAGTGTAGATCTTATGGAACTCATACCATTTCCCCATGTCCTTCTTTGTCTTTGTGATGTTGGTTTTTTCTTATGGCTTCGGCAGGTTGTCCTGGGTAGCCCCGCCTTGGCTCTATCCTTCGCTCTGTGGTTTGGGGTCACCTTTTCCTTGCTTTGGATTCACATATCCAAATTCCCTCTTCTTTTGTTTAAACTTTTGCTCAATCTTGACAGCGTATCAGTAATTTGTGTCAAGCGAGGAAATGTCCAAGAACTCCATCTCATCCTAGATGTACTTGTGTAGATACTCGTAGTACTTGAGTACCAAATTTCCTCTCAAAATCCTTGATGCCTAGCTTTGTACGAAGGGTATAGAAAACATTTGTGAACTCTGGCACATCTTGGTCCCTTCCCTACCGTACTGTGGTCCACTTTGTGTATTTATCTTCATAGCTCCTATTACACAGCGTTTTGTCATTGTCCCTATAATCCTTGTTCCTTGATCCTCGAGGACCTCTATAGTGAACCTCGCATGGTTTGTCTTCATGAATAAACTCCCATTGTGTCCCTTTTCATGAGCAGATAAATTCCCTTTTGCACCATTTCCCCTGAAACTTCTGTTTTTCCCAATTTACAAGACTGGTGCTAATGGATTTTGTCTCCCTTGAGCCGATGTGTAGAGATTAGCACTACTTCTTGCACCAACCAGAGTGACTGAGGTGTGTTCCAGTCACATTGGTCCTGTTATAGAAAGTTTTTTAAAATAGAGTCAAAGCTTCCAGCTCTAGAAGATTTGTAACAAAAGTTTGGTAAATGGTTTGGCCGGATGGCGTCAAGGATGACACTTTGGGCTCCTTTCCCTTATAATGATGGAACTACCTCGAGGGATAATTCCTTCTCCCATGAGAAGAGGATCCATCTCCCATCCATATTTCCTATATAAACCTCCCTTCTTCCCAAGCTCAAACTAGCTGCAGTCATAGTTTTTGGTTGAGTGTTGCTGCTATTTTTGTTTGGAGTAGACAACCAAGATATTACTAATTGTAGCTATCTAGTTGTGTGAAGGAGAAGTGTGTTTTGGTTTGGAGTGAAGCCTAAAGGAAATAGCTTTAAAACTATTGTTGTTTTAATCCATTGTGGAATGCTAGCAGAAGTGTGTGGGAACCTAGTCTTGTTAGAGGAAGACTGCAATGTCAAGACGAATGGTCGTAATCTCTCTTTCATATTAATATATGCAACTACTGATTGATTTCCTACATGTTTTGTAATATTACATATTCATGGCTTAATGTTTCTTGACTTGTTAAGTAGGTTGAATTGCAATTTATCTATTATTATATTTGTTGTCTGTTATTGTTTACTTGTTTCAGGAGCTTGAAGAAGGAAGTGAGAGATAGCTGGAGTGAGAAAGCGAGGAAATCATCAAACAGGATAAGTGACCAAGAGGTAGGCCCTCTTATTTGGTTCTAACCTAAGGAAATATTCCATAGAATGTATCTGTTGTCACTAGACCCATTGTCGGGCTAGAGGAATTCATTCGTGTCCGCACTAATAATTTTACTTTACCAAAAATTGGCGACTCCACTAGGGAGATACCAATCCTTTTGTTTGTCTTTGATTTCATGATTTCGTGAGAAATTTTCTAGTTCCACTTTTTCCCTTTGGTTCTATTTCTTTTCTCCTGCTTATTGGTCTGAGTCTAAAATTCATAGTAGCAGATCTGGTCCCTATTTTAAATTTTGTTAGGCAGTCACGCCGACGGCTGTAAGTGAAGATTAGGGCCTAACCCCAATATTGGCCAGTATGTTCTTCTCTTGTGATTTTGGCCTCGTAAGCCTTTTGGACTGTTTTCTCCCTAACTAGAAAGCTTCATTTAGCTTGCTTTGTGTGCTTGATTGGTTTAGCCCACCCTCTTATGTGTTAAGTCTGGCCCTGTGTGAAGTTATTTTCTATTTTTTCGTTGAATCCCTCGATCGGTGCTATTTTTGGCAAAAAAGTCGCACCGATCAGCCTCAGTGCTAGTTGTAGTATTGTTCAGTCGTGCCGATCGATGCTACTTTTGGCCCAAAAGTCGCTCCAGTCTAAGTGGTAAGAAAAAATCATAATTTCTCCCATTATAGTGCCAGTGTGTCTTGACCCTCAAACTCTCTTCTTTTGCCCGGAAGTGGCTATAATTGTTTGTTTTCAATTGAATGAGTGAAAGAGTCTCGTTTTTTTTCCTTATTTCGATTGTCTCTTTTCTATTTCCAAGCATAGATTACATTGTTTGGTTTCTCAATTGAAGCATTATGTGTTTGGTTTGTTCGATTCAAGGAAGAAGTTGCTTGTAGTTTCATTTATCATGCTTTGGATTTGATTGATGCTTGTTTGTTCAGAATTTGTGAAAATTTTCATTAAAGTGCTTTATGTGAAAGATTCATTTTTCATTTTATGAAAAGGAGAACATCATTCTAGTTTGCTTAAGTGAAAATATTGCATTAGTAGTGTTATTGAGAAGCTAGAATTGTATCATCATAGGCATGGAAATGAAATGAAAATTATTTTTTTTTGTTAAGGGAAGATTATGTGCATTTAGGAGATTTATTAGTGAAATATTTCATTCTTCATTTGTTGCGTTAATTTTGTGTTCTCTATCTCTCAATTAGTGATAACTTTCATCGAAGATAAAGACCTCTTTCCTCATATAGCTACACATAGGAGTTTTGTTAGATAACAACGGTAGGGCCTTGTAATTGAAACCTAATTCAAGATCAACCATTAAAATTTGTTGAATTAACCTAAGGAAGCATTGAAACTTAACGCTCATATTTATAGGTCTAGGCTAGAGACGTGTTCCAACGTCTTAAAGCCTAGTAGTTGTCATTCGCTTCGGCACTAGACAGCGCTAGTACCGATTTGTGCTCCCCATATTGTCGAGTATATAATGGGAGACCCCACTAGGCTGCAATCCTTTATCCATAGGAAGCCAATTTTGCGGCCTTGTAAACGTGATACACTGAACATAGCATTTGGGGAGATTGCCTGCCCGTACTTCTCAGTTCATCGGGAGGTATTCTGCAGTTCAGGGTTACCTGGTAATATTTTTTCCTAGAATACCATGAGTAGTCATTTTTTATCTTTACTAACTCTTTAAATTTGAAAAGATCATGGAGCACTTTTCCTTTCGATCTCGTTAATTTTGAAAGAGACTAGAGTCACTCTTAAAATATGAAAAGGCCAAGTTTTGTTTCAGTTTTCTAAAATTAACTTCCCACAAAATGTTCCTAGTAAAAGTTATCTTCCTTAGTAATTCTTTAGGGTCAATTCCAATGGAAACATTTCCAGAGTCCACTAGTTAAGGGTTCCCCTCCAATGGGAATCCTGGTCCTTTTCATTCTTTTAGAAATGATGGTGCTCCTTATATGGAAATGTTGTCCCTCCTTGGGTTAACCATTGGTTTACTTGTCTAGTTATTTTCGACCTCGGTGGTCCCAAGTGTCCCAACTCCTGGCCTGCCATCTCCTTCATTCGAATCATGTCACGATGATTCTAAGGTTGACCCCTTGCCTTCTTCCCCCATTTCTTCACCCTCCTCTTCTACCTCGCTTGGTGAAAGTTTGAAATCTAGTAACCAGGAGGCCAAGAAGAAGAAGAAGAAGAAGAAGAAGAAGAAGAAGTCAGATAAGCAAGAGGCCAATCGTGCAGCTATTACTCCAAAAGAACACCCATTAACAAACTTTCTGATCCTTCGTGGAAGGTAAAATTCCCTTGCAGGCTATGTAAGGGTGACCATCTCCTTCGAGATTGTCCTGACATTCCTAGAGTCTTAGAGATTTGGTTTCAAAATCTGGATTGACCATTCCCTCTGACCTCTAGAGATCATGTCGATGCCATGCCTTTAGCTAATGATGGTAAGAAGAAGGGAAAGATTAGATTCACCTATAGGTTATGTGAAGGAGAACATCTTCTTCACCTTTGTCCAATTATGGATAAAGCTTCAAAAATTTTGGAAAACCTTGTAGCTCCTCAACCCCAATTGGTTATCGGAGGCTTTGTTCTAACCCTCTCCTGGTTGGTCAAGAGATTTAATTAGGTTCATCTCTTTCCCATCCTGCTCTTTCTAAGCATGACTCTCTTATGTCTGTTCCCGACCAACCATTGGTCGAAAAGAGTGTCTACTTGGTTTCGCCACTAGTTGCTCACTCTGTTCTGAAAGAGGGTGGTGATCATATTGCTCATGTTCTTCTTGTCTCCTCAGATTCTCATGAATCAAAGAGTGAACCTCCCATCCCAGTTGTTCAGGAGAGTCTTTATTCTATTCTTGACAAGCATGGGGGCAATCATATGATACCCCCACCAAGTATTTATGTCATCTCTTTCGATTGGGGTCGTTTGACTTATTTCTGCCTCCCATCTTATGTGCCTTTCCAGATCACAATACAAGCCTATAATATGGTAGTACCTGGCACTATATTAGATGAAGGTGCATCTGTTAGCATCATGTCTTCTACTACTTAGGAAGATTTGGATTCCCCACGGCTTGTGCCTATCATCGTGAATCTATTGCCTTTCAACAGAGGAACCAGTTAACATTTAGAGATCCTTCCGAAGTTTCCTATTACTTTTGGAGGAAAGTGTAGAGCTATAAAAAGGGTCTCTTTCACCTCTAGTTACCTCCCATTAATATGTCAATCCGGGATCGTCTTGCTATTTCAAAGAGTGTCTCAATCTGAGGCTTAGCACTTGTCAGAGTAATGCTTGTAGTACAGATGTTTAAAAGCTACAAAAGTAAATCAATGCATGTCTACAACTTAACTACTTCAAAAGGCTAAATCACACCAAGCATTGCATCAGCCAAAGGTTCGGTAGCAATAACCCATCCTTTTCGTAACTGATGAGAACAGATCCGAGGTCCGGGAGCCAGGTAGTAGATGTTGGGGCTCACTACAGCCTGAGATCGTCCTTAATGAATATAAATGAAATGGGGCAAGTAAAGGAAATAACAGTGAAATAGAACAACACATCAGCCAAGGGTCCGGTAGCAATAACCCATCCCTTTCATAGCTGATGGGAGCATATCAAAGGTCTGGGAGCCAAATAGCAGATGTTGATGCTCACTACAGCCTGAGACTGTCCTTAAGAAATGGCAAGTAAATAAAACAGCAAATTAGCAATCTGGAAATGGAACAGCAATTGAAATGGAACAGCAACTAAAATGGAACAGCAACTAAAATGGAACAGCAACTAAAATGGAACAGCAATTCAGAAATGGAACAGCAATTCAGAAATGGAACAATAGTTGAAATAAGTAGTAACCAAGTTCATCAAGCTGTAACTCTATCAAAACATCAATCCTTCAGTCTTAAAATATGTACACATACTATGGAACAACACTACCGATTACAACCTTAGAAACACAACGTGCTTAATCTGCTTCTATTATTGATCTAAATACATGCATACGATTGCATCTCAAGATGAAAACAATAACATTCCATAATCATATGAAATCAAACTTTTCAAGATAACTGTTGTAATGCTAAAGCACAATCGCAATAAACTCTGTAATGAAGTGACAATATCCTGTAGAGATTAATCAACACTTAAAGGATTGGTAACATGACACAACATCAATATAAAACTTTTGTTACAGGAACATGAAACGAGTTAAACATAACAGAGCATGTAATATAACGTTCTTAAAACACAACAGATTACCAAATTACGTCTATGAACAAACCACACAGAAACCACGCGTAATGGTACAAGAGCAAGTGTCCTCCAGGGTCGGGCCCTTAGGCTCCAGGGGTACACCGCTTAAGATTGATCCAGGCTCAAAGATAAAAGAGTAACCAAGTCTGTATTAATGCATGAAATAAAATTATAGGAACTCAAGTCTTCAATAGAACATAAAGATCATAGTCCTGATCTTCCTTAAAAGAAATTACATAAAAAGTCCTCCTTCCTAGCCAACAGCGCTATCCCTTATATAAGGAAGATGGCAGACATATCTAGATATAGAAAATAGATAAAATAGCGATCCCTCAGGATCTAAGATCCTGAGGGATTTGCAGAATCGTTAATCCTGCGTCACTTCTTTCCTTTTCTGCTTCGAGCTGGCCGCTTCCTTTCCTGGGTTGATCCGTTTTGATCTGGTTTGCTTGCGGTCTCCTGTCAAAGGGACAGCAGTTAGCTTATCCTTGTCTTTTCCTTTGGGATGGCCACCTTTCGTTTTTCCTCCCTCCTGCACATAGGAATGACAATTATCAGTGTTTCCTATTAATCTCTTGTGTTTCATTATAAATCCTCATCATTATCTAAGTTTCTAATGCAAAAGGCTTTTAGATTCTAATGAAAAGATACTAAAATAACCATCGAAACATACCTTCCTTGATACTCCACACACCCCCCAGCTTACCCTTTTTCATGGCCTCATGAAAACATTGTAGTTGACATGCAAAGCAGTGAGGGAGTAGGCTGCAGATGGAATCTCATGTGGGGGTCTACAGCCGTGATGCGAAATTAAATGATCAAAGAAATGGCCTGTCTGGCCCTCGGGCATCTCATACAGGGCTTGGTATCTGGGTGCAGGATGCCAAATGATTGGACTCCGGAACCTATA
>APFE030437984.1:205752-237534 GCA_000404065.3 Pinus taeda | reverse complement strand
TTGAACAGTTACTATTGGGTTTCCTGGGTCTTCATACTTAATAGGTGTTTCCTTTCCTGATAATAAGTCAGATAAAGTACCGACTACTTGAACTCTTGGATTATCTATTATATTCCTTCTCGGTTTTTTTATGCACAATTCTTTAATAGTTTTTGCATATATCGGGATGTCTTGAATGGCCTGAAGGAATGGAATTTTTATGTACAAATCTTGGAATTCTCCCAGAATGTCAAAATTAGGTTGCTATATAGGTCGAGGTATGACTAAACGTTCTGGGAACGAGGGTTGAAACTGACTTTGCCATGGGGGTTGAAAATGACTTTGCCATGTATTATACTATTGAGTATTGTACTGCGGATACTGAAAAGAAGAAGCTGGGTCTAAAAACATACCAGTTTGTCGCGACTGCCACTGACGACACTGGTTGAGTAGATATACTGCCTCTGCTTCTTCTTCTGCTTCCTTATATACCACTTTCAGTCCAGGTAATGAGGGACAACTTTCTGTAGAGTGATCCCTTGTACAGATAGCGCACGTCTGGACTATATCTAGTGGACACTCCTTATGGCTATGCTTCTTCCTGCACCTGGGGTAGAAGATTGCCAAATTCTGTTCTGCCTCCATTTGTTTTTGTTTGGCCTGCAAAACGTCTAATTGTGTAGTCAGTGTTCCTAGTATATCAATTTTAAAATTTTCAAATAAATTTCCAATTTCCACACGCGTTACTCTTTCTGATGAAATTTTGTTTTCTCTTGCAAACCGATCATGTTCTGCTGGTTTGATTCGTGTACTGCTTCTCGAACTCCTGATACATAGATCAATTATGTCAGCAAAACTTTCCTGATAAATATCCCCTTTCCCCATAATGTTTAATGTTTCGATCCATTGTTCTTTCATGCCCCTTATTAATGTTGTTTTCAACACGTTATCAAGCAAGGGCAGTGATGCATAGGGAGATCTTTGTAGATTATACTAGAAACGTTCCACATATTCCTCTAATGTTTCGTTTGGTCTAGCTATCATCTGAAATATTTCATCTTTTAGTTCTCTAGACCTGCAGTAGTCTTAATATTTTTTCAAAAAGGATTCTTTCATTTATTCCTACTTATTTATAACCCCACCACCTAATCCCATAAACCATCTTAGAGCAGCCCCTTTCAGAGTAGAGGGGAACAATTTTAGTTTCTGGGGATCAGTGGTGTAATCATATCCCCTGCATAGTACATCAAATTCAAATAAAAATGCATCCGGGTCCTCTGATGTAAGTCCATGAAATGTAGGGATGTGTTGAAGGGGAATTGCTTTCATAGGGGCATTTGCTACGGAATCCACTATGGGATATTGTAATGTAGAGGTTTGGGTGTTTGGCAGATTTTGAGCCATCGGGTCAAATATATGCCAATAACCTTCCGAAATATCTAAAAGGGTATTCCTAGGTTGAGGAGGAATGTCTTTAACATGAACAGTTTTAATAGCACTTCCTCTATCTGGGATTTCTGTCTGAGGGGATAGGGTTTCTTCAATAATAATTTTTACCGCACTCCCTTTGTCTGGGCTATTCAATGGCTGAGTTATCCTAGGAGGAGATCTTGGCTCCTTGGTTTCCCCTGTTTCCCCTTCTCCTTCACAAAGATTACTAAGATTCCCTTCTTGCAGTTGTTCTGGAATAGAATTTTCAATTTCTTGAAAGTCTTGTTCGTC
Source organism: Pinus taeda (assembly GCA_000404065.3). Lineage (NCBI taxonomy): Eukaryota > Viridiplantae > Streptophyta > Pinopsida > Pinales > Pinaceae > Pinus > Pinus taeda. The sequence goes on along the minus strand of APFE030437984.1, from coordinate 235,833 downwards.
AGTTTGATTATGCACCTCAGCAAAGGCTACAGATGGTGAACCTGTGGCCTGAAGGGAACTAGTAGGCTGTTTGGAAGTAACTTTCCTAGGTCCTACTGAAGGCTGAGATTCGGCTTTCTTATAGATTTCGTCTATGAATGTTGATCGACCAAGGGTCACCGGCCCCTTAGCTTTTTCTGGCTTTGGTAAAGGTTTGGGATTTTTCTCCGGCTTTTTCTGCTTAGTCATGCACTCAATTTAACTACTAAATCTTTCTTAAGCAGATAGTAGCAAATCTGCAGGAAAGCGGGCAAAGGAGCAGGGCTTTTACATGCTCCGCACGTAGGTTCTTACCTTCCGTTTTCAAAACCCAATTCTTCCCTAGCAGGTTCGTACACTACCCTGAAAAAGACAAATGGCTACACTCTTTCCCCGGCAATGGCACCAAAATGTAGAGCTATAAAAAGGGTCTCTTTCACCTCTGGTTACCTCACATTAATATTTCAATCCAGGATCGTCTTGCTATTTCAAAGAGTGTCTCAATCTGAGGCTTAGCACTTGTTAGAGTAATGCTTGTAGTACAGATGTTTAAAAGCTACAAAAGTAAATCGATGCGTGTCTACAACTTAACTACTTCAAAAGGCTAAGTCACACCAAGCATTGCATCAGCCAAAGGTTCGGTAGCAATAACCCATCCTTTTCGTAACTGATGAGAACAGATCCGAGGTTTGGGAGCTAGGTAGCAGATGCTGGGGCTCACTACAGCCTGAGATCGTCCTTAATGAATATAAATGAAACGGGGCAAGTAAAGGAAATAACAGTGAAATAGAATAGCACATCAGCCAAGGGTCCGGTAGCAATAACCCATCCCTTTCATAGCTGATGGGAGCAGATCAAAGGTCTGGGAGCCAAATAGCAGATGCTGATGCTCACTACAGCTTGAGACTGTCCTTAAGAAATGGCAAGTAAATAAAACAGCAAATTAGCAATCTGGAAATGGAACAGCAATTGAAATGGAACAACAACTAAAATGGAATAGCAATTCAGAAATGGAACAGCAATTCACAAATGGAACAGCAGTTGAAATAAGCAGTAACCAAGTTCATCAAGCTGTAACTCTATCAAAACATCAATCCTTCAGTCTTAAAAGATGTACACATACTATGGAACAACACTACCGATTACAAACTTAGAAACACAACATGCTTAATCTGCTTGTGTTATTGATCTAAATACACGCATACGATTGCATCTCAAGATGAAAACAGTAACATTCCATAATCATATGAAATCAGACTTTTCAAGATAACTGTTGTAATGCTAAAGCACAATCGCAATAAACTCTGTAATGAAGTGACAATATCCTGTAGAGATTAATCAACACTTAAAGGATTGGTAACATGACACAGCATCAATATAAAACTTTTGTTACAGGAACATGAAACGAGTTAAACATAACAGAGCATGTAATATAACGTTCTTAAAACACAACAGATTACCAGATTACGTCTATGAACAAACCACACAGAAACCACACGTAATGGTACAAGAGCAAGTGTCCTCCAGGGCCGGACCCTTAGCCTCCTGGGGTACACCGCTTAAGATTGATCTAGGCTCAAAGACAAAAGAGTAACCAAGTCTGTATTAATGCATGAAATAAAATTACAGGAACTCAAGTCTTCAATAGAACATAAAGATCATAGTCCTGATCTTCCTTAAAAGAAATTACATAAAAAGTCCTCCTTCCTAGCCAACAGCGCTATCCCTTATATAAGGAAGATGGCGGAGATATCTAGATATAGAAAATAGATAAAATAGCGATCCCTCAGGATGTAAGATCCTGAGGGATTCGCAGAATCGTTAATCCTACGTCTCTTCTTTCCTTTTCTGCTCCGAGCTGGTATCTCCGCTTCCTTTCCTGGATTGATTCGTTTTGATCTGGTTTGCTTGCGGTCTCCCGTCAAAGGGACAGTAGTTAGCTTATCCTTGTCTTTTCCTTTGGGATGGCCACCTTCCGTTTTTCCTCCCTCCTGCACATAGGAATGACAATTATCAGTGTTTCCTATTAATCTCTCATGTTTCATTATAAATCCTCATCATTATCTAAGTTTCTAATGCAAAAGGCTTTTAGATTCTAATGAAAAGATACTAAAATAACCATCGAAACATACCTTCCTTGATACTCCACAGAAAGCTCGTCTATATAGACGTCATGGTAGTCCAAGGTCCCTTAGAGTTCAATATTTTCCTTGGGTGCAACTATGTTCATATCATGGGAGCTCTTGTTTCTTCGCTTTTTCATGTGGTTTGTTTTCCGCATGAAGGAAGAATAGTGATCGTTGATCAATTGTCGTTCATTAGTCATTGTTTCTGGGAAAACTAGTGTCTTTTCGATCTGCTAGTCCCACTAGGATTGGTAGTTATCCTAGAAACAAACAATCAAAGCAATTTGCGATTTTATTTATGTATGATAGATAAGAGAGAAGTAAAGGGACCAACCTAGATCTTCCACTTGAATCCTTGCTTGATTTCTCTCCCCCTTGATAGAGCTTGCAACTCCTCTCCTACTTGTCCCACTTAGAGAATACCTATAGAAACAAAGTAACAAAACACCATCAAAGCATCTCGATCTATTATATCATAAACAATGCAGAATCAGAAATACATTGAACATACAATGGCATTCATAGATAACAAGATTCACAAGTACACGATTGTATGGAGGAAAACTCAAAGAACTTTATTAAAGTAGAAGGGAGAATTACAACCCATTTTTCTGATCCAGCATCATCCTCCCATCATCAAAACCCTCTTCACCTCATGAAAAGAAATATCACCCAACAATACAATGCTCCTTCTCAAAGACAAATTATCAACACTTCCTTACAAATTACAGACTTTCAGCCTCTAGATCTCTCAGATGAGGGATCTGTTTATAGATGTTTGCAAAGGTATGAGTCATCTCTAGGTTTTTTATTAGTGTCATTCCACTTGTAGTTCTTGGTTCCACTTGGATATTTCTTGGATCTCTTACTCATCCCTGGGCGAATTCAGAGAGGCGAGTGTCATAGAGGAAGTTTCTAGAAGATTCCATGAGCATCCACTTAGCAAACTGTCTTGGACATTTGTCCATCCTCGCTCATCGCACCCTACAGAAGGCCTCATCAGTGTGCATCACACTTGGCTAGTGTAGCAATCAATATGCATCACACCCTAATAGTGGAGCAGTCAGTATGGTCCTGTTTTGGCCAGTTTTGAGTGGTTTTTCAAGTGGAATTTATGGGGAATGATGTAATCAGTTGACCATGATCCTTTAGGGTATAAAACAACACTTTTGTTGGCATTATGACATAGGTTTGGCTCTATGACATAGGTGTTGTCCTTGATGGCAACTCACTCAAATGGCAAATCTCAGTTCAGGCTCTCAGAATGAAAGAAAATGAGGTATACGCAGGTTCGTCTTACCAAAGTCGCGTATACACGCAGTATTACCGATCAAAAGGTGCATATACATATGCACACACTTTCATGCAGAGAAAAGCGCATACATGTGGGAAAATTTATGTTTGGTCCATGGTATTTAGTCCGAAATATTTGAACCTATGGTTTTGGTCCTTGGTATTGCATCCAAATTGTTGAACCCAGGTATTGGGTCCCTAGTATTGGTTCGCAATGGTTTTGAACCATGGTTTGAGTAAGGGCTAAGACTATGAAAAGGGAAGGAGATCATTTGGCAAGATCATCGACGGAAGTGTTGAATATCTTAAGAAGAGCAAGATCTGGGATACTGGTGATTGGTTTATGGTGCATTGCTAGATCTGAACTAAGGAGGAAACTGAGCACTAAAATATGCATAAGTTCTATTGATGGATCAAGATCTTAAGGCTTGAATAGTAGTATCATTGTGTGATTTTTGATCTATTATATTTGGTGCCTATTTTGATCTATAAATCTGATAATATGAGTATAACTAATGTCTGAAAACTTGAAAAGGGAAAATTGTCTTTTATAGATCTGTATGCAGGTTCAGCACATCAGAGGCACGTATACACACCAGTTCAGCAAGGGAAGACAGCGTATACACTGGTTGACATTGATACAGCTGCGTATGTACACAGGTTTTTGCATAGTGAAGTAGCGTATGTCTCATGAAATATGCTTTAGCTACCTCTGTTTATTGCTGCAGTATTCTGGGTTCAGAATTGGTGTCTGGTTACTATCACTATTTTCTGGTTACAACATTCTGAGAAGTGATTGGCTGATTCTATATTGGTTGGTACAAAGAAGATTGATTGATGCAGATATACTTGATGTTTGATTGATGTTATTCATCGATACAGTCTGAAAATTTATGAAATGTAGTCCCTGGAAGAAAAGAGAAGGTTGTAGCCTTCTGTAGGTCAGCACCTACGTACTAGTACCTCAGCTAGTACAAGAGCTAAGGGGCTTGTAGCTCCCTTCCAGAAGAAGCTAGAGAACGAGAGAAGGTTCTAGCCTTCTGCAGGTAGCAGCTTGCGTACTGGTATAAGATTGCACCAGTGCAGAATCATTGTAAAAAGAAGTTTTTAATTGAAAGAAGATAGAGACAAATTGCAGCAGGTGGTTTTCACCCACATTGGGTTTCCACCTTACATCTTGTGTTCTTTTGTGTGACTGTCTACTCTATTTTTCTATTCCTCGTTACTTTTTATATGGTTCTGACACACAGATTAATGATCAGCATTTGAAGAATAAATTAAGTTATAAGTCTGCAAGTTATAAGCGAGTTTCATTAGCCAGAGTTGCGTATACACGCTGTTTTCACTAACTGAAGTAGCGTATACAAATCTTTGTATGAATTGAAAAAGAATTTAATAATACTGATTCACCCCCCCTCTCAGTATTATTTCCAACAACTTTTAGGGGTTAAATAGCCCTTGATTTATCGACATATAAGATTGGGGTTGCAGTACCCAAATATGTCTATAACAGTTGCCCCCTAAAGCATGAAGTCGTAAATCTTTTGATGTCGGGTGAAATTTTTTATCATGAGGATCCGAGGTATTCGAACTGGAAGGTGACCTGTACAAGATATAATACAATACATCATCATCATAATATTTTCATGATCTAGCTGAGTCAGGCATACCCATGCTCAACTTTATAAATTCATTTTCATTTACATAGAATAGATAATCATCTACAGTTGTAGACTGGTGATTCTTCGTATGGAGAGTCATCATCCCCTAGCTCGGATGATCATCTGTGTAGCTTTTGTGTACATTTGATGTCTTTATATTCCTAAATATATTGTAGCCCGGATGGATGAAGCTAGATCCGGGGTCTTCAAACTCGTTCGATCTTCGCCCGATGTACAAGTCAATCCATGTCAAAAGATGTTCTGAAGTCGAACATGGAAGGACATTGTCTGATTACCAGCCAATATTGTAAGCTGTTAATAGACATGAGAGGAATCATGGATAATGATAATGACCCTCAAGGTACCACAGTACAATTCACGTGGTGTGAATATATGATCCGATGTCGACCACCACACAAAATCTTTCGATCGAAAGCCATTGATGTAAACCTGTCACCGGAAGCAAGAAATTTGCCATTGAGGCATGCAAGCTTCAAAGTACTGAAAGGATTGTTTGTAAGTCAACTTCTTGGATAATGAGCTGATGTCAATAAGAAGTGACCCATCATAGGAGGGCCTTAATGTATCCCACATCTACGACATGAAACAAAGCAAGTGATTTTATGGAGGTGAAAATGATCTGATGATACAAGGTTTAGGAATGACGATCATGAAAAATGGAGGGTGAAGGTATTACAGTGGATGAGGCATTAACTAGATGGTGGATTCTTTGAATGACTTTTCTTGAACATATCGGTGACACTGAGATGGATTGGTAGCGTTAACCCCAAAATATGGATGGTATGGAGGACCAATGGTGATATAACTGGTGAATGGAATAACCCAACCCGACTCAATCATGATGATGGAGTGAAAGTGTCATGTTCAAGAGCGACCTAATACCAATAAAATTCTTCAAGTTTTCTTTCCTTTTTCCCCAGTTGTTGCTGATCAATACCTCTTTATTTTTGTCAAGCTTGAGGAGGCTAACATATGCTTGTTCCATAATTTTCCCTTCCGGCAAACCTATTGCTATGTTTTAGTGAGCCTAGTGATAATGAAACTCATTCTTGTCTAGATGGACAAGTTTGTCGCTATTGTCTTAATGACTTTAATGATAAGGATAACTCGGTCCTTTTCATGTTTAGAGAGTTTGAAAAGGGACAAAAAGGAAACTCCAATTGTTCTTTTTCGTAGCATAATCCCTTAAGTTCGAAAAAGGATAAAATAATACAAAAGGGATGATTTTTCAATAACTTTAACAAGCCGAAAAGAAAAGCGCTCGATCGTTTTGTTGGATAATCCCTCAGGTCTGAAAAATATTAAAATGTATAGGAGGGATGGCACTTCCAATCACTTTAGCACGCTAGAGAGGCCAATTTCTCGACAATCTTTTCATATTTAGCGAGTCTGAAAAGTGTTTAAAGTGGACTCATTTTTGAGGAATAAGTGGCGTTTAGGGTAGCGAACTAGTTCCAGGTAATCTTGGAACTTCTCAAAACATGGTGATGTGAAGACGGTGTCTAACAGGACCACTCATCACAGCTGTTCCTAAAAAAGGTAAACAATCAAGTGGAAGCATATGATCGGCCAAAAGAATGGAGGTGATGGCAGGAATACAACCAAGGTTCAAAAGACAGATAAAATGCCAATCATAAAGGTTATTTACTGAAGGTGGGTTCATTTTTTAACGAGCTTGATCTCTGGGGGAACATATGATCAATGGCGGATTTATTTTTTAACGAGCTTGAACCTTGTAGAAACATTGCTCATAATAGTAGTCAAAGATGTTAAATTCACTATTTAACATTGTTAGATTCTTTCGTCGGTCGTCCAACCTCTTATTTTCATCATTTCATTTCAAATTTGGGATTTAGGAGCTCTGGAGTGGTTTTCCCTCTCAAATTTCATCGGTTGATTTCGGGAGATTCAGTGGACTATTCTCTATGCTGTTAGGACCAAGTAGGAGCTAATCCTGAGCTCTTCAATTTCATACCATCCTTCTTTGATTCTAAGCATGCTTTCCCATTCTTCTGGCCCCTTGGGGTTTGAAGAATTCATTTTTCCATCATCGCACCTAGTCTACATCGAAAGGGGCAATGCATATTGAGCTACACATTGGCCAGTTAGTATGCGTCTCACCTTGCTCAAAGGCAAGGTGTGATGGGTGAAAAAGGGAAACTTTACAAAGTGATTTTTCATGAAATTTTTTCTTGTGTTTGCTCAAATTTGGATCCTAATTCATCTTTTGTCTGTGTTTTAGATATTTGTAGGATCAAGATGGTTGTCACATGGTGTGAATGCAAACATGAAGAAGAGGACATGATTTCCTTACACGATCAAGGCACAGTTACTGCATTACGAAACTGTGGTTTGCTTAAATTCTTCTGCATATCCAGCATGAGGCAACAAATCAGTTTGTTGTAGTATTTTCTCAACACTTGGGATCCAATCAACCAGGTATTCTAGATTAGAAGCAAATCCATTGCATTGATAGTCAAGGATATCTACTTTCTAACTGGATTATCGAGGCGTGGTGCCCCTCTCTCACTATCAGAATCCACTGGTGGGGGTGAATCTGTGAGAGATTATATTCGCCAGTTTTGTAGAGATGGATCTCAGCCCAGCAGGGATGGCAGGATCAATATCCGAGATGTCACTGATCGGCCCTTGAGGACTATTTTATTTACCTTTGCTAGATTGGCTGGCAGCACGGCTCTTCATTTGGCCAACAGATCTTACATGCAGTACGCCCTGGAATGCTTGGAACCAAAGGTGTTCAACTGGTGTGAGGTGGTACTTCCTGTTATAAAAGAATAGCTCTCCAAGGTAAAGAATGGAAGATCCAAGAATTTTGGCTATGGTTCCATCTTGACTACTTTTGCCTTTGAGAGGATTCCACTGATGCAGCCTCAGTACATTTCACTAGGATTACCAACACCGAGGGAACCATGGATGTAGAGGTGGGTTGATCTTATGCCCAGACATGCTGATTAGTCACAAATTTCTTTCTCTGATGCCTTCTTCGAGTGGTTCGACCCTTAGGAGATGGTATTTGTAGAGTATCCATATGTTGGGATGGATTTCCGAGGCGACTCGGATTTGGTACTACGAGCTGGCGAGCAGTGGAATGTTATGGGTAAAATGACTTGACCATATCTTTGTTTATCAGTTTTATAATTTTTTGTGTTTTTAAAAGTTATCAAGACTAACCAAACTCATATACTTGTGCAGATATTGGGCCAGTGCTACCAGTAGCATACCCAAGGGCGGCAGCTGACATTCCAGCAGGAGAGGTTGTAGGGAGGGCCGTCCTTCGCGATATGTATATAGCGGAGACCCTCACAGCGCTGCAAGATCAGATCAAGGGACTCACTCTTGGTATTCAGGATGTGAGTACCAATGAGTTACCTCTAAGGTTACACCACCACACTACTAGCATGCCAAGTCGATGGACTACGCTCTTGCATATGATTGCATAGGCGGTGACATGTTATCACCACCATCATTAGTCTAGGATGCTCTTTTGCATTCATTTTTGAGTTTCTTGGTCATATGACCAATTTTGTCTTTGACACAAAACATTTTGTAAAACTATAAATAGTTATATATTTTTGATTTTTCGAGTTTTATCTTGGTTAAGTTATGCAATCCTGATGCAAATGTTAAAGTAAAATTCTTTCTTTACAAATGTTGCAAATGTCTATCTAACACATAATTCGCTAAAGAATCAGTTAATGTGTTTAAGTTTCTGGAAATGTGTTGATATTGAATGGAATCAAACTATCTTTCCAAAATCATGACTCTTAGGAACATACGATAAATAGCTGGGTTCCGAACGGAATAAACACCAGTGAGTTGTAGAATGACGAGTTGCGAATCTAGCTTGACAACAAGTTGGCATATGCCGTGTGAAATGGCATCAGAGAGAAGCTCAATAAATGTGCTATATTCAATGATGTTGTTCATTGATCGACCAATACAGATTCCCCTGAAACTCACTAACTCGCCACTTGGAGCAAAAATGGCCCAGGCCATAGAAGATAGGTTTCGCGTACTACGACTATCTCCTTCGACATACCCAACAAATGACTCCAAAAAGTCTCACATTTGCAATGTAAAGTGGATTACCTAACCAAAATGACAACTCTAAAAGAAAACAAAAATGTAACAAAAGCATATACACAAAGAGCGTACTACACTTAATCAAGCATAGTAACATTTAAGGTACAACCCGTTTCAAGGTTGTGACAGTGGAATTCCATCATAATCGACTAGCTCGTAGGATCCTTTTGTCAATACCCATTTAACAACGTAGGGGCCCATCCATAATGGTTCGAACTTACCCGCTCCCAATTTATCAGAGTCTTGATCGTAGAGCAAGACCAGGTCACCCTCTGAGAAGACACGAGGCTTGACATTTTCATCAAATTGTGCCTTGACACATTTATTATGTGCTTCATTAGCCAGCGCGACATCACGATGGGTTTCATCCAAGTGGATTAGTTCCAAGAAACGAGCCTCTTCCTTTGAAGTTTCGGGAAGTAGATCAATTGTGAGCTTGAGAGATGAAATTTCACACTAAATTGATAAGACAGCTTCCAGACCATACACCAACTGAAAGGGCGTAAATCCAGCCACATTTCTCACCGATTTCCTATATACCCACAGAGCTGAGTACAGGATTAAATGCCAATTCCATTTGTGGACTCCAATCATCCTTTGCAGCATGCGCTTTAGGACTTTGTTGATTGCCTCAACCTGTCTGTTAGGATGTGGATAATATGGAGTAGAAATATTGTGGGACAATCCTAATTTGGCAGTCAATTCAACCATCATGTGATCTATGACTATAGCCTGTGGAACACCAAATCTAGAGACTACATGATTAAAAAGAAAACAGTAGCCGTTTTGCCACTGTTGTTTAATGTAGGCATTGCCTCGGCCCATTTTGTAAAATAGTCAACAGCGACTATAATATACCCATGCCCCCCAGTCAAGGTGGGGTTACATGTCATGAAATCTATGCCCCATTTAGCGAATGGCCCAACAACAATTACTGGATGTAGCGGTGCAGGTGGTAATCTAGTTTTTCGATCGAAAATCTGACAAGCATGGCAACTTTTGACTGTAATTATGCAATCTTTGAATATAGTGGGCCAGAAGTAACCAACTCGTAAGATCTTTTGTGCAGTGGCGTAACCAGATAGATCTCTCCCACATGCACCTGAATGATAGTCATTCATGACTTTTACGGCCTCCTCATACATGAGGCACCTTCACAGAATTGTATCGACACCATGACGGTAAAGTGTATCATCGACGATCATGTAGTCTTTGGCTTAGTATCGAATGTGCCGCTGTTTGGAGCGAGAGGTGTTAGGCTTAAAAGTTTTGGTTTGGAGATAGACCAGTATATCTCCATACCGTGGATCGCTCGACGATATCAGAAATAGAGTCTCATCCATGATTGATGCTTTAGATGTTAAATTGTTGGACAATGATGGGAGGTCACAAAGTAACTTTGCGAAGACGAGAGATTTCTTTGATTTGGATTTGGTGAATTCCAAATCAAACCCTTGCAAAATGGCTATCCATTTGGGATATTTGCCCCTAGTAATTGATGCGACAGAATGTAGGTCATAGGGTTGCAATCTAACAATATGGTAGTTTTGCGAAAGAGAATATAGTGTCAAAATCTTTGTACTTCTTGAACAGCTACTAAAGCCAACTTTTCAACATAGGAGTACTTGCTTTCTGTATCATTTAAGTTGCGGCTTAAATAATACACAAGATGTTCTATTACACTATCTTCTTGTACTAAAACCATGGCGATGGTTGTATCTATAGCTGCGAGATATAGGTTAAAGTCTTTTTGATAGTCAGGAGCTTACATCGATGATGCTTTTACTAGGGAACCTTTTAAAGCATCAAAGGAAGCTTGCGCAACCTGATCCTAATTGAAGGGTACTTCTTTTTTCAAAAGACACATATAACCTTTAGCAAGTTCGGCATAATTTGGAATGAACCTCCTTAGAAAGTTAGCTTTCCCTCGGAGTTGCTGAATTTGAAGCAAATTTGAAGGTGGAGGCCCAGAAAATTGATTGCTACAAAAATTCTATGGGGCTTGGGGGCAACACTTCGCAATGATCCACACTATCAAAATGGTCAGAGTTCTTCTTAATTTTTGATAATGTAGAAGATATCATATGACAGGTTTCCACTATGGCTACTTCCACTAGATTACTTGGAGAAGGGAGGGGAAAAGTACCCATTAAGGAAGGGTCTTTTAGGAGACCTACTCTGACATTTTGAAGTGATTGAGAACTTCCATGGATCAATGGAATGCTTCTAGTAGCTTGTGAACTATTGGGGAAAAAGGTTAGTTGGTCAACGATTGTAATTCTGCCTTGGTAGGGAAATGCAATCTTTCTAAAATATGTTGACACAACAGCAGCCATAGCATAAATCTAGGGCCTTCCCAATAATATATTGTAGTCAAGGTTTCCATCAATGACCTCAACTTCAATTCCTACTGTCTTGCCCCCCAGTTCAACTTGTAAGTTACTTAAAATCCCATACGGCATGTATGATATTCCATCAAATACTTTTAATGTCATTGATGATCATGACAAGGGTGGTGAACCTAAAGTTTTTCAGCAACTCATTAACATAATACAGGTAGATGCCCCCTTGTCAATGATTGTTCGATGAACATTTTTATTGAGGGCTTTTACCTGTATCAGGAAAATGAGTTGGGCTGATAACTGAGGTTCATATCCTTTATGGTTAAAGGCTACAAGATTGGAATCCGCTGGATCAATCCCACCTATTGCTAATAACAAAGCCTGCTTTTGGGAGGGGCAATTCTGTAGTACTTCAAGTGTCGACATAGCGGATGGTGATTGAGCTAGATCCTCCACTATATTGTAATTCTGTGCTGCTCGGGCATGAGGATTAAATGTCGATTTATGTAATACTCCCTTTGGCATCTTTATAGTTAATTTAGCAATGTTGGGTGGAAAAACTTCTTGTGAAGTTGTTGTCGAACTACTGGGTTGATCTGTAGCCTTGTTGTTCGACGACTGTCGATTCCCATAATATTTATTCCTTGTTGATATCAAAGCATCATTTTTCTGTTTCGAGATGGATAGCATAAGCACTTGGGATGTGGAAGCCTAATCGATAGCAACCAGATTAGTTTCTAGGTTCGAAAATGGATCAATCAACACCGCTAAGGTACATGAAGCCTTTAAGAGTTTCGTAACCTTAGCTTGATGCAGACAATTCTTCCTGAAATGATCCTCATTACAAATGTAACATGGATCATGAGGTTTCCTTTTCCCAGTAGGGTTCTCAGAAGATTTTTCAAGAGTTGAATTTTCCTGTTTCTTCTTATTATTTTTCCCTTTTTTCTTGCCCCTTGGTTGCTTTGGATTCTTGTCCTTGTCAGATGACACAGCATTAATCTCCGAGGCAAGAGGTTTGTCATTTGCTTTTTGACTAGAAACTGCAAGGGCTTTACCAGATGGAGCCTTTGCGTTCTGCATACTTGAGGTACCGATCACGTCATCACTGGTGTAAGAGTCCCTATTTGATTTAGGAGGGGGAGGTGTTCGATACCTATACCAATAGGTTTCATATTTCATGATTGGCAAATACAAAGTGCCAAATATGCTCCATTTTGCTGCTACAAAGGTTCCATATTTGCAAGAAAAGAGAAGGTGTGTATATGGCTACATACTCATTAAAGTTTTGATGGATGACCCAACAGTCTAATCTGGATCATGCCATGTTTTCAATTTATGTTGTAGAATAGAGAAAGAAATCTGTCCAAACTGTTTAATCTTGGCAGATCAGTAGTTAGGCAGAGAAACTAAGGTTCCCAACTGCTTAATCTGGGGCCTTGGAAGAAATAAGGGTAGTGCTAGATAGGAAATGAAAACAAAAGCCAATGAAAAGAAAAGGCACACAAAGGGTTTGCAAGTCCAAGTGCACCCTCCAAGAAGAAATAAAAAATGTTAGGCAAATTAGTTGGGTAGGTAGATGGGGTTGCAGAAATGGTGTTTCTTCCAAGATCAAATTTGCTAACCATGTACAGGCAAAGCAACACAGTGGAGCATGACTAACTTCCCTTTCCATTTTGTATATCACTCATTACTAACACCCCTTCACAAGTTGTGTACATAAGAGAAACTTAAGGCTTTGTGATGATTCTTATGGCCTTTAAAAGCCACATTTCTTGTGCAAAAGCCTTTTCATTTTGATCTACTCTTTACACTAAGTTGTTTTCAAGAAAACTTGGTTGTACTGATCCTCATCCATATTTTCCCCCCACATTAACAGCTAACTCTATTATCTAGCTCCCTATACTTCATTTCCCCTATTATTATAACACCATGGTGTATAAACCCCACACAATGTATAAATGTCCCCTCCTTGGCACTATAGCCATAATTTCCACTCCCAGGGAATTGAATTAACATCTGGTTAAGGTCAAGAACCCATGCCTAACCCCTTCTCTCCATCTGAACACATCTACCTAGTCAAGTCTCCATTTTTGCCTGAAAACCCTTAGAGAAATCCTTATAAGCCCCTTATACCACTAAAAGGCAAAAAATATGATCAAACCTACCTTCCCCGCCTTATCCTAAGGTCGAGAGCCAATGTGTGCCTTTTTCATATAAATCTGTCAAAACCCGCTTTTCCTAAATTTTGCCCCCATATGCCTTGTATAAAAAAATTGCATGGGAAACCTTTGTTTTTGCCTTTCCTAATGTCACCGGGCAAATATGATTTTATTAAAGAAAATCATCGAAAACTATGGAAAATTATTCATAATCTGGAGGGCCCCGCCAGGCGTACTTGCCGAGAAATATTATTTTATAACCCGCCCACTGACTGTTACCCTCTGTGCAGCTTATAAACCCAATGACCGTCTGATCGTGGCCTTCCCAGATCCACGACCAACAGCAATTTCGGATGGGCCCGACGTCTGACCTTTAAGAAATGTTGACTTTATCCGCCGTGCAGATCCCTTGCCCGACAGTCGTCCGATCGCGCGCCTGCAGATCAACGGTTCTCATGGATTTCGGAAGGCCTCCGATGTCCGACAAACACCTTCCGATATCTGTCAGACGATTACGTCACGCGGGGACACGCGTCGCTGCCAAACTCCGTCGGAGCCCCCTCTGACAGATTCCTTGCCGTGCAGGAGGGGGCCCGATATGGCGACACCTGTCCTCCCACGTCCCCGCCCCGCTGTCACCCACGTCAATGCCACAACCGCGCACCCTGTCCTCCATTCATCCACCTGGCCGCCACCTCATCGCCCCCGTGGACCGGTCTCAGGCTGCCACGTCACCCGATGACGTCTTGCTGACGTCATCCGACCCGGACCCACATGCTGACGTCATGTTGACGTCACTCAAAAAAGCGTGCCAATAAAGCAAAAAGGCCATATTTTCACGATTTTTCACGTTTTTATATGATTTTGTGAAAGAACACCTTTGCTCTATCTGCATGCATACTACGATCAACGGTTTACTAGCCAACTCCAGACCATCCACAGAAGCTCAAAGCGCCAACCCAACTGCTATTTCGTCCCGAGCAACTGGTCAAACAGGTATTTGCCCGTGCACCTCCTCGCAAACTGGTTTTTTCACAGTTAATTGTAAAATACACCTGAACACGGCAGAATACTGAAAATTCACCACAAAACCAAGTATACCCTGCTTCCCCTGGAGAATTAGAGGTCAAATTTCATTGGCAGAGCCATTTTGCACTTCAATTTTAGTGAAAACCCTTCTCTGTTCGCGCAATCGTGAACTCATAGCCTGCTCCTAAATTATCAAAGGAGGTCTGCTAAACTTTATAAGAAGCCTTCTCAGAGAGCCCAGCAGTATTCTATTCTGCTATAAAGCAATCCTGATACTCGGCGTTCCTCTCAATTCCATTTTCTCAGCTAGCACGCTCATCATTTCAAGAAACATTCAAACAAACATGGATACCCCCTCAGCATCAGTAGCCCTCAATGTTACTCCCCTGAATGCCCCCCAGAGAGAGCTGGATTGGCAAGATTTGGCAGACCTAGATTACCAAATCTCAGAAGGACAGCCCATCCAAATGCAAGTTCCACATTCATTTGCTAAATGAGCTCAGGGCTAGGCACAGAGATGGAACAGATATTTTAGGCATTTGGGAGTCCTCCCTCCCAATCTTCAAGATGCCCCAGGTCAACCAGTTCCCGGACCTCATCCACTTGTGTGCTGTTTGC
The DNA here is from genome assembly GCA_000404065.3 of Pinus taeda. Taxonomy (NCBI): domain Eukaryota; kingdom Viridiplantae; phylum Streptophyta; class Pinopsida; order Pinales; family Pinaceae; genus Pinus; species Pinus taeda. The sequence continues at coordinate 220,459 of APFE030437984.1, read as the reverse complement.
TATGACCCTATGCAGAGGGTTGTGCTCAACCCTCAAGGTGTAATAGTATTTTACACCACCCCTGAGGCCATCAGGGAAATGCTCCAGTTCAAAACTCAAAAGAAATCGGTTCCCTTATCCCTGTTGGACCTAATCAACCAAGGAGCCAAGATACTCACAGAGGCAGAGATCCTAAAGCTAAATCAATTGTTTATTAAAAAATCTGACACAGTGCTGCATCCTCCCATCTTTGATGACTATTTAAATCAACTGGGCCTGGACTTGGCATACATGATAAGCTCAGTGCTGGGGTACAAATCAATGGAGTTTATAGAGGAAACCGTGTTAGTGATGATGACAATGTTTTCCCCTGGTAAGACCCCCATTTGTTATGACTATGCTACATATATCTCTGACAAGATACATGAGCAATTTCTACACTTGTCCAGAGAGAGGGTGATCAGATACACCTCATATATTTATCATCTCATTCTGTACCACCAACATGAGAAGTTCTCCTTTGAAATCAAGAGAACTGATGCAGCAGGAAACCTAAGATCAGTGGTATACTGGAGCTCAGTCTTCCACATCCTTGCATACTCACCATATACATATTTTGAGTTCATAGACTTATTTATCCATCCAGCTTTGTCTCTCTTTTTAACATCACCCCCTCCAAGACTCTCTGATGAGATGCAGAGAATTCTGCAACTATCCAGTGCCTACAGCATAGGATATTGGTACCTCTACCAACATTTCACTGTGATTAGAATATATGGGTGTGAGCTGCGCCCATACAAGCTGCCCAAATTCGTGCCCATGAGACTCTTTGCCTTGGAGTATTTCAGGCAATTTGGCAATGCCGACCAGGTGCACTTTGCAGGAAGGGGTAAAAAGGCACAGCTTAAAGTTAGAAACCAACTTGGCCACTTTGTCCTAAACAGAAGAGAAGGATGGAAAGAGGCAGATAGGATGTTGGAAGGCCTTGGCCTAAAACAAAGCTTCCTTTGGAAGCCCTATGACCCTAACAACTTTATATCCTTGAGAAGGCAGAAATGCAAGCTCTCTAGCTATGAGCATGAGAGCATGCTCCATATTCAAAGACATGCTAATCAACCAAATTGGAGAAGAAACACACTAGAGGAGCCTGTGTCTCAAGAAGAACTAGTTGAAAGGGCTAGAAGGCATTTGTTAAAAATGGCTGACTTGGAATGTCCTTCTCAGGTGCTTTCTCTGCCAAATCCTCAAACAAGAGTAGCTGCTTCATCCTCTGGAACACAACAAGAGGCAGTGCAAACTACAAATCAAGGGCAGAGCAAGGGCAAGGATAAAGTTATGGAAGAACCAGAGCAACAACAGGGCCAACAGGGCCAACAACAGCAACCCCAGCAGGAACAGCAACAAGCAGACCAACAGGGTCAGGATAAGCAGAAAGGAGAGGCCCAAATGGCTACCCAAGAAAAGACAACACCAATGGCGCCTCCTAGACAGGATTCCAAAGTTGATTCCTCCATTCTCCAAACCCCTCAAAGAGAGGATATTAGCAGAAAAAGAGAGAGGGAAACTCCCCTCACTGAAACATCAGAGAAGAGGCAAAGGCTAAATCCCTTCTCAAAGGAGGAAATACCAAGTATGGAGGCTTCTGCCAGCTCCTTGCAGCAGGAGCAAGATAAGGCAACATTAGGAGAGGTGAGCTCCTCAGGGCAGCAGCAGGGGACAACTGCAAGCATAAAAGAGTAGTTCAAAGATGCCAAAAGAAGGAGTGAGCCAATAAAGATTCGGCTCTACAATCACCTGCTAAACATGGCTCCTTCAAATCAGCAAAGGCTCATGTCTGCATTTGATGTGCAAGAGGGCAAGATGACCATGAGCCACTTCAATCCAATAGTGCAGCAACCACAAACAGCTGCAGATTACATCAGGACTAATCTGGAGGTCCTGTCAAAAGACATCCACCCAATAGACCAGATTGAGCTTCACAAACAGACGGGTGAGATGGTCTATGCCACTCTAGCAGATAAGACCTTGGTCAATTACAGGCTGCAAAATAGCCTAAACAATACTGCAGCACAGCTTGAATTGGAGAAGGCATCCTCTCAAGCTAAAGATAATAGAATCAAGGCCCTAGAGGAAATAATCATAGAGTTTGGGCATGACCACAATGATGTTAAGGCTGTGCAACCAAGTACCTTAAGATCTGAGGGATGCAGGACATCGGCTAGCAATAAAGAAGAATTGAAGATCCCCCAAAAACTCTCCACCCAACAGACAGAATGAGTTGCCCCAACAGAGGCAAGGAAAAAAGGATGCAAGCTTCCTAATTAATGACATTATACCGACTGATTGAACACAAGAAAAGCTGCAAGATACAGAAACCACATTGGAAGCAGCATTGCAGCGGAAGGAGGCAGGGCAATCTTCCAAGCCGCCTACAGAAACAATAAACCTTGAGGGAACCCCTCAAGACAGTGTCCCTCCAAAGCAACAAGCACAACAGGAAGCTCCAGATACCACAGCACCAACCACCTCAGCACCTACAACAGAGCAGGCTGAAAGCCTGGACATGCAGAAGCTGAGGAAAGAAATACAGGTACTGGAGGCCCAGATGTCTGAACTCAGCCAAGCCCAGGACAGCCTAGCAAAGATAAATGAGAAATATGACAAATCAAAGCAAAAATGTGGCTGAGAGGGAAAGAGAGGTGAAAGCCCTAAAGAAGAGGATTGCAGAGCTAGAAAAAGAGCTCACTTTAGATAAAGTTACAGGAGAGCTCAAGAAGGTCATCTGGACCACCATTGGACAGTCAATAACCAACCAATGGGAATATATTGAGGCCATATATGAGCAAGTGGCACTCATTAGCAGAGCACGAAAAGAATTGCAGAGAGCAAGAGCATCTCTAGGCAATATGCCTGAGATTGCCCCCAAAATGATAGAAGTGCTCAATTACAGGACAAGTTCCCAGCTGGTAAGAATGGGAATTGGAAGCAAGACTGAAACCATCTCTTTAATCAAAAGAGTCCTGACAATGAGGAGCCTAATTCAGACCCTGGACAGAAGAATCCAGGATATGCAAGCTGACATCAATAAATTTCAGAATAGGTTCATGGCTTTATAGGACAGGGGGCTCCCTAGCTTATTGGAGTCAGGAAAATTACTCTCACATAAGAAATATGTCAAGAGAGTAAGCAGTTTTGCAGCAATACAGATTGCTGAAGCACCCAGTACATCTTCAGGAGCAGGCCCAGTAACAGGGCAAATTCTTTTTGATAGAATAGATAATTTGTTTTTTATTAAAATTGAAGTTGCACACTTATTTGATGAGCCCCCTCACTTTTATAAGTATACAGAGGCTGATTAGACCATGGGGTCAATTTTGAAACATCAGTTGCCTCCACTAGATACATGGCAGGAATTAATAAGATTACTTTTGAATCAAAGTTAAGTAATCACGACTTTCTCTTCAGCAAAAAGTTTGCATTGCATACACAGCTGGACAAAAGATACATCAGCAGGTATGAAGACGCTGAGCCAACTCAGCACAGGTACTCGGCCACAACAACAGCATCAGCAAGCATAGGTGGCAGGGCCAAGAAGACACAGGAAAGTGACAGCTGCATAGCACATCATTCATCAGTTATGATAAAGCCGCTCAACTGACTCCTTGAGCCCCAAAGGTCAAAATTACTCTGACGGGAGTTAAGAGCTTTTATAACTCCTTTAAGATTGTAATTACTTCTCATCTACAAGCCATGTATGAGTGTAAGAAGATATTTCCCTGTCAGATGACTCAATGCCTGAGATATTTTTGTATTAGACTTCTATATATTCCCCCTCACATTTGTTAGCAGGGGTTGGACTCCGGATGTAAGAAACTTCTATTCTGTTACTCTTACGTTGTAAATCTTCAGACAACTAATACAAAGGATGATGGGATTTCCCAAAGCATTGTGTCTCTGATGTCTTGCTGGTGTATGGCTGAAAGTTGCAGGATTCCTGTGTATTTCATGACTCAATAAGTTTTCTTGTTACTCTCTGTTACATATGTGTTTGCTATACTTTCATATATCCTCCATGTTTTTCATGTACTCAATATCTAAATAGCAAGGAAAAAGAATACTTCAGGATTTAATCATTGGTTACCCTGAGCTCAATCCAAGCTATTTCATATGTTTTCTACAGTTATGGTAGTGAAAGAGTAATTCTTAAATGCTTCCGTTCATACTATATCACCACAGTAATCTGTTATTTCAGGAATTCAAGTAATTGCTCCTAAGTAATAGACATCTCTCCCAATACTCAGCTTGGTGAAGAATTCTTAAATGCTCTTTGCTAGTTGTTTCCCATTTCACTCTCACAATTTACAGTTTGTTTTATGAAATACATACAGGCCCTGTAATTCCAGCTGCACTCAAGCCAAGATCTCAAGGAAACAATAGCCACAGACCCCATTGCCTAATGGATTAGTTTTACCTGCAGACACACTCTAAAACTACCAGAAGCATCCTCCCAACCAAACATCAAAAACAATCAAACATTCACTTCATAACTAGCCTAAAATTCCATTAAAGTAGTGACAAACCTTACAGAGAGAGCCCTCTCTGATTACAGCTGGGCTAGAAGCTGTAGTCCAAAGATTGGTTAGTGGTTACCTCGGCCGCATTCCCTTGGGAGTCATAGGGAACAACCTGGGTGTTAACAGGAAGAATGGAAAATTCTGGTGTAGGAGCATCAAAGATTTTGTTGTAGAGCATGCCTAACTGAGTATAGATTAAATCTAAATATTGAGCACGAGCAATGACTTGCTCTTCAGTGACAACCCCTCCCTTCACCACATCTTCAGTAATGGAAGGTAATAATAACTTAATAAACCACTCAGCTAGAAGCTGATCAGGAACATACATCTTTACCATTCAATGACGACAATGCCACTCATGAATATGATCAGATATGTGAGTGGTTGTTGTCTGTTTAAAGTTGATAATGACTTCTATCCCCGTTTCGTACCTTATGGGTAACTGAAGTGGGTTAGAAAAGTAGTGGCAAGGGCACTGAAGTTGTCAAATGAAGCTCTAGGAAATTCAATATACCATTTCACTGCCGGACCAGCGAGCATTCTCTGAAAAAGGCGAAGCCTAATTGAATCATCATTTAAGGTGTTAGATGAGCACCACAATTGAAAAGTCATTACGTGATTCAATGGATCTTCACCTGGATTTCCATTGAATTTAGGAATATCAGAGGGAAGTTTATGAGGAATTGCTGGCCACCAAGGGGCGTATGCGATTGGATCATTCGTCAGCCAGTTCAAATCTGGTAATTCTAGAATTGCTACAAAAGGCAACTGTTGATTCAGGTTTGGTGAAGCATACCCAGGATAAGATGGGATCACCTGAGCAGTAGGTCTTTGCATACCAGCATAATGTATCTGATTCTGGTAACTTTGATAAGGTTGTTGGACATAACCATTATAGTATGGTTGTTGATAACCATTTTGAAAATGCGGTTGTCCATTACCTAGAGAGCCTTGTTGCTCAGGTCCTCGATAAGTTTGCTGGAATTGCGGTTGTTGATATTGTACCAGCCATGGTTGTTGGACCATTTGTTGTTGCCCAATACTGGATGATTGACCAAGATGCCGAGTGATAGTACCCATTTGAGCATGAGTTGTTCCAGGTAAGGAAGCACTAACCTGAGGTTGTGATTGAGTCATAGAGACAAGAGGCTATTGTATGGAAACCTGAGAGACTTGAGTTTGACACACAACGAGCAATGCTTGTACTTGCGATACAGTCACAATAGTAGGTGTAGTGGGAATACTCGACACAGATGAGACTAGTTGCATTGAATATACAACCCTTGGTTGTTGGGGCAGTATTGGTACCCAACCACTGGATATAATTCTAGTTTGACCTGAATTTTGTTGTGAACTCTCATATGGTTGTTCTCTAGGAGGGAACAATGAAAAATCATACTGCCCTCCATATGGCAGCAATCTAGTGTTCAAAGGATATATCAGTCTTTGAAGATTAGTTTGCCCGAATTGATACTGGCATGCAGGATCAATTTGTTGAGTTACAACATAAGAAATACCAGATGGAATTCTGGATGAACAAATAGGAATAGACCATGTCATTGAAACAGTCTCTGAGTGGACTCTAGCTAGTGATTGGTAACTAGTTGGGATGGATGGTATACCAGCAAACATCGTAGGAATGGCAACTGGAAGTTCTATTATGGCTGTATCAGATGACATAGTCCTAGATGTTGATGGTTGCTCACACATATTTAGTCTATCCAAAATATTTCCTAGCGATTCGACAGGAACTTGCGATGAAGGGTGATTTAAAGAACTAACTTCAGGGGTAGAAGGATATAAGTGGATCCCAGTTCCAAAATGTAATGGAGTACTGGATGGAAGCTCCCATACTATCTCTTCTATAGTAATCAGTCTAGGTGGAAGAGGTAGACAGTCAGGTCTGTAAAATATTTCTGGAGCCGAAGAAGGTATAGCTTCTGCAGTAACAAACACTAGAGGGGTGACACCTTCTGAATTCTGGAATTCAACTTCTAGATGTTCAGGTAAGTGAACTTCAGTCTCTGGATCAGCTCTAGCTGGAGCTGTTTCAGGTATAGAAGTGTCTACCATTACACTAGGATCAATTCTAATGTCCTCTTGTAACTGTGGAACTTCTTCTATAAAGGCACATGTACCAGAAATGATCAGAGTAACTGTAGTCTTTGACGATATTGAAACACAAGTTTTCAATAAACCAGGAGAAGTGAACTCAATTAAACGAGATTGTTTTGCACGAAATGGTTTCATTTCCAGAGTCAAAGATGGTTGACTCACTAGTCTCTGTGAACGATGGGGTTTTGATTGAATTTCTTCCACGATTGCGGATTACTTGATCAACTCAAAATTAAGGGGAAAATATTGTTATTCTAAATTAAATAAATTTTAATGGCACTCTAACACAATTTTGCTTTTTCAATTTTTAAGAGTTGAGAAAAAGCTAAATATGGCTCTAGTCCCCTTCGATTTCTAATGAGCTTGGAGTGACAAGTGCTTAGATGGACCTTTTCTTTTAAGGAGTTGAAAAGGAACGAAAGTGACTACTCTGGAAATCTAGACAGAGGGATTACCAAACCAATCACAAAACTGCAATATACACCTTGGTGGTAAATTAAAGAGAAATTACCAAGGACTTATGTATGGCAATCAATCTTCTCGAATGTTGTGTTCAGTGCATTGCGATCGATAGGGCGATAGACACGGCTTGCTATGGATAAAGGATATAAGCCTATTATCGTATCCAAATATATACTCAATGGTATGGGGAGCACAAGTCTGCACTAGCACTTGTCATATCAAAGAGGAGGAATCACCCAACCTTTGATGAAAATGATAGTTACTAGATTTTACGACGCCGGAACATGTCTCTAGCCTAGACTTCTAGATGTGTTGCATTAGGTTCCAAAGCATTGTTAAGTTCATTGAAATTTATTTTAGAGTTGATCTTGTTTAGAAGTTTGCCTTTCAAGGTTCACCGTGTGATGTAGATGTAAAATTCCTAAACATGCAATCTAAAATGATAAACAATCGTTGTTTATTTTTAGCAATGAAAATCCTAGCTACTAAGGAAAGAGGATTACGATTCTTTCAAACAAAGAGCAAAGAGCACACACTAAATGCACTTTTCCTAAATCATTTTTTGCACATAGTCTAAATGCTAATGCAAATGTACGTATTTGTTTTTCATTCCCCTTAATGTGAAGAATGCCAAAAAGGAAAACTGAGTATAGATCTGAAATATTTTCTTCAAAGTGACATTTCGACAATTTCTTTTTCAAAATGAAAGGAAGACTTAAACGACACTTTTCAATTTTGAACAGAAGATGCTTTCTACACTTCAAATATTAACAATTCAAGTCAAATACATGACAAAAAGTTTAATCAACTATCTAGAGAATGAAGACTTTACGACACTTCTCTTTTTTGACACAAAACGACAGTTACGACACTTTTTTGCACCAAAATGATAGTTCGATTTACGCAATTTTCGAAGAAGGATCATAAAATTTGATGGACAAATACATAAAAAAAAAAAAAATACTAATCCTAATCAATGGAGGCTGATCTATGTAATGCAAGGAGGCTTCAGCAATGAAATACTATTCACAAGCAACAAAACAATTAAACAGAGCTGAAAACAAGGACAAAAACCCAAATTTCAAGAAGAGAAATACGATTACTCAGTCATCGCACCTGTGCTTCATAGAAATAGGGATGCATCTCACCTGCTACACTCAAGAAGTGCGATGCATATTGGCTTCCAGTTACAGACAATGCGATGGGCTAGGGAGCACCAATGAGATGAGTTTTGGCTCAAATTTGCAGCTAATTTTAGTGATTTAAGCCGAGCTATTATGGACAGTAAAGAGAAAAGTTTAGGGGTATGATCTTGGGAGCTTACTGAGCTACCACAAGGGTGTTTAGAATACTTGTAAGTCAGATGTTCAGTTCATAAACTAAATCGGAGATCGACTGAAGTAGCATTCATCTACTATGCACTTGCAGAGCAAGAGCCGGTCGAAGGCTATTTGGCTAACTTTAGGCTCTGTCTACAGTTTATAAAGAAAACAACAATAAAAAAACAAACAAACTATTCATTCCCCAGCGGAGTCACCATTTTGTTTCCGGGAAAACTAGTGTCTTTTCAATCTGTTAGTCTCGCTAGGATTGGCAGCTATCCTAGAAACAAACAATCAAAGCAATTTGTGATTTCCTTTATGTATGATAGATAAGAGAGAAGCAAAGGGACCAACCTGGATCTTCCATTTGACTCCTTGCTTGATTTCTGCCCCCCTTGATAAAGTTTGCAACTCCTCTCCTATTTGTCCTGCTTAGAGAATACTTGTAGAAACAAAGTAACAAAACACCATCAAATCATCATGATCTATTATATCATAAACAATGCAGAATCAGAAATACATTGAACATACAATGGAATTCATAAATAACAATATTCACAAGTACACGATTGTATGGAGGAAAACTCAAAGAACTTTATTAAAGTAGAAGGGAGAATTATAACCCAGTTGTCTGATCCAGCATCATCCTCCCAGTATCAAAGCCCTCTTCACCTCATGAAAAGCAAGATCACCCAACAATACAATGCTCCTTCTCAAAGACAAACTATCAACACTTCCCTACAAATTGCAAACTTTCAGCCTCTAGACCTCTCAGATGAGGGATCCATTTATATATGTTTGCAAAAGTGTGAGTCATCTCTGGGTTTTTGATTAGTGTCATTCCACTTGTAGTTCTTAGTTTCACTTGGAGATTTCTTGGATCTCTTACTCATCCCTGGGTGAATTCAGAGAGGCAAGTGTCATAGAGGAAGTTTCTAGAAGATTCCATGAGCATCCACTTAGCAAACTATCTTGGACATTTGTCCATTCTCGCTTATCACACTTGGCTAGTGTAGCAGTCAGTATGCATCGCACACTAACAGTGGAGCAGTCAGTATGGTCCTGTTTTGGCCAGTTCTGAGTGGTTTTTCAGGTGGAACTTCTGGGGAATGATGTAATCAGTTGACCATGATCCTTTAGGGTATAAAACAACACTTTTAGGGGTTAAAGAGCCCTTGGTTTATCAACATATAAGATTTGGGTTGCGGTGCCCAAATATGTCTATAATAGTCACTAGGCGCCTCATTTGCAACCATCACTCCCTGTCGGCTCTTGTTTGCAAGCAGTACCTTCACCGCCACGGGTCAATTATGTGGCTACCCGTTTCGCCTACACATCTATTGATGCTCACATGGATGGTATAGTACATTTTGTATTGGGGACATTGGAACCCGAACTCTCTATGGTACCAAATGACATGTATTCCTCCCAGAGCATGGTTCTTTCGTCTAATGAAGACCTCTTGGGAGCCATGTTCTCATATGGTTCATGAATAGATGCACGAGGATAGTTCCTAGTCTTGTGTTAACCTTGTTAAAAAATGAAACAAGGAGTCCTGAGGATGGTTCCTTGTCTTGTGACAACCTCATTAGAAAATGAAACAAGGAGTTATGAGGATAGTTCTTTTATTGTGTCAATCTCGTTAAAAAATGAAACAAATCCCTTTTCCAAATGGAGTCTTTGATTAAGATCTCGTAAAATCCCAGTTGATTCTTTCCAAGATCTCGAAAGGGAACCTTCATTCCATCCACCTATTTGACTGAAATGAAGCTTGGGGGGCATGTACCTCGATTGAGTCATTATGCTGGCGGCATGCGAAATTATAGCAAGCATAGTTTTTCATTTCAAGCTTATGTAAACATGAAACCAAATACAAGCAGAGTTCTCCATGTTTTAAGCTTCTGTAAAAATGAACCCATGCTTGATTTAAATCTCATGATTGCCATTTTAATTAGCTGATTTCAGCTAGTGTGGGTGTTATAGTTGCAGAGTCTTGGTTGTTTCATTCCATCACCACCATCTCTTTAGCTGATCATATGCTTTCACTTAGTTTTTTTTCCTTTCCTGAGGGACCACAGTGGTGAGTGGTTTTATTAGCCAGCCTCTTAACCATTACATGTTTTGAGTAGTTCCACCATTGGCAGAACCAGTTGCTACCCTTTATACCACTCATTCCTCCAAGAAAAGCCACCTTTAAGCTTTTTTCTGACTCGTAAAAAATCAAAAGATTGACGAGTATTTTTCCCTTTTGACTCGTAAAAGAAAATAAAATGGGGGGTCCGCTTTTAGTTCTTTTCTGACTCTTTAATCACGAAACGATAGACAAGACCTTGTCATTTCAAACTTGTTAATGGATGCAAAATGTCATGTGCCAAGTGTAAGTTTACCCCTTTTTCGAGCTGGGGGGCACTATTTATGAAAAAGGTACTCCTTGACTCAAATGGTCAAGCAGTTCTCTCAAGCATTGTTTTCTACATTTTCAGGCTTGAGAGACACAAATGTATGAAAATGGACCATGTGGAGTTTTATTTTACGTGTCTTTTTCAAACTCTCTAAACATGAAAAAGGTACCGAGTTAAACCTTTTTTGGACTCGTTAAACTATTAAACAACATCAGATTCGTCACCATGACGAATGTGAGCTTCTCTTTCCTAGGGCTTGTTAAACTTACTAGGTCGGATTCATCAAAAGGATGAACTTACAGTGCAAGCATATGATATCCCCTTAAAGCTTGCAATTAAAAAATAATTGGGGTACCTGCTAGAAATGGTGGGGGGGAATTTGGAAATCTATCAGTCATGTTGGTAGCTCACTCTTGAACATGAAACTCTTTACTTCATGTTGGGTTGGGACATCCTCTTTTGCATCGTTGACCTTCCTAGGTTTCGGACTTTCATTTTTGCCTTCCATTTTATCTCTACCACATCATTATGACCATCGATCCCATGGATCCAAAAGTTGCCAAACTTCCAAGTTGTGTTGCTGATATGTTCAAGAGTTGTCCTTTTGCAGTTACACTTACCTTTGATTCTCTGTATCATCCAAAATCATTTTTCATCCTCTCGTCTCGCATCGATGATGTGGGATTCATTATGGCCCTCCTTTGACGTGGTCGCTTTCCATCGACTTCAACTCATTATCCGGGAAGTTGACCGAGGGACTCCCTTCCAATACCTTAGATCTTGCATGCCCTAATGGCAAGTTCTTCACACTCGATGACAAGTTCACATCATTGGCTTTCAATCGAGTGATTTCGCAGATGTTCGACTTCTGTTCCTGTATTCACATTCCATGAATTGTGGTGATAGTACCTTGAGGACCATTGTCATTATTGGCGGTTTCTCTCATGCTTGTTAACAATTTACATCATTGATTGGTAATCAAGCAACTTTTTAGCATGTTCAACATCAACACATCTATTCCCATGCTAATATATGTACCTTGATAGGTCGTGTTGGAGGGAAAGACCCTGGACTCAGATCACAAAAGTCTAGGTTGCAAAGTGGTGTGACATGGTTATGATGATATGCATGTCTCTTTCAAATGGCTGGCCACCACCAGACCATGAGTTATCATATGTGATCCTTCTTATTATTGGATGGCTGCGACCATACCTTGGTTTCATTATGATCCTCCTTGAAGGATGGCTACGCCCATACCTGGATCTATTTACATGATCATTCTCTGGATGGCTGCATCCATGCCATGATTCATGTATCATTTGATAGAGATCTCAATCCATGTATATGTATCTGTACTTTCTTGCAGGTTTTTCGATGGTAGACCGGTTCCCCACACCGATTTATAAATAATTTCATCCCTCACTCTAGTTCGGCCTTCATGCTTTAGGGGGCATCTGTTACACAAAATTTTGTCACTGTGCTTGTACTCCCCATTCCTTGATCCTAGAGGACATCTACAGTGAACCCTACATGCTTTACCTTCATGAAGAAACTCCCATCGTGTCCCTCTTCATGAGCAGATAAATTCCGTCTTGCACCATTTCCCATAAAAATTCTGTTTTGCCCAGTTTACAAGAATGACGCTAATGGCCTTTGTCACCCCCACACCGATGTGCAAATATTAGCACTACTCCTTGCAACGACCGGAGCAACTGAGTTGTGTTCCAGTCACGCTGGTCTTGTTATGGAAATTCTTTCAAATTAGAGTCGGAGCTTCCAGCTCTAGAAGCTTCATAATAGAAGTCTGGTAAATGGTTTGGCCGGATGGGGTCGAGGTTGATAGTTTGGTCTCCTTTCCCCTATAATGATGGAACTACCTAAAGGGATAAGTCCTTCTCCCTTGAGAAGAGGATCCATCTCCCACCCATATTTCCTATATAAACCTCCCTTCTTCCCTAGCACAAGCTAGTTGCAAACATAGTTTTTGGTTGAGTGTTGATGCTATTTTGTTTTGGAGTAGAAAATAAAGCTATTACTAGTTGTATCTATCTATTTGTATGAGGGAGAAGTGTGCTTTGGTTTGGATTGAATCCTAAAGGGAATAGCTTTAAAACTATTGTCGTTTGAAGCCATCCTAGAATGCTAGCAGAAGTGTGTGGGAACCTGGTCTTGTCAGAGGAAGACTGCAACGTCAAGATGAATGGTTGTAATCTCTCTTTGATATTAATATGTGCAACTATCGATTGATTTCCTACATGTTTTTTTATATTACATATTCATGCCTAAAATTTTCTTGACTTGTTAAGTATGTTGAATTATAATTTGTGTATTATTATGTTTGTTGTCTATTATTATTTACTTATTTCAGGAGCTTCAAGAAGGAAGAGAGAGATAGTTGGAGCGATCAAGTGAGGGCATCATTAAACATGATAAGAAACCAAGAGGTAGGCCCTCTTATTTGGTTCTAACCTAAGGAAGTTTTCCATAGAATGTATCTATTGTGGCTAGACACATTATCAGGCTAGAGGAATTCCTTGGTGTCTGCACTTATAATTTTACTTCACCACAGCTCCCAACAGGGTAATATTGTTCCTTGATGGCATCTCAGAAAGAATCCCAACTGGGTGTGGATAAAAACAATGAGGGTTCACTCTCGTCCTTTTGTTCACAGTAGGTTTCCCACCAATCCTTGACATGTGGGGCGACTTTGAGAAGTGAAAAAGTAATATTTTCTTGATTGGAAAAGTCATGAACTGAAAAATATCCTTCCAATAGATTTAACCATTTATCTATGGTGTCTCCATATATATATTTATATATATATCCCTCAAATATTGGAATATTAAAGTTAACTTGCACTTTAAAAGGAGTGGAAGCTTCAGAGTGGTTGTTGGATGAAGATGTGTCATCTGTGGGTAGCCATCGAAGGATCTCAGCAAAGTTATCCATCATCATGTTCCTTTGTCGCTCAAGAGCTTCCTCAAGCAACATTTTGAAAGGATATCTTGTCCCCTCATATTTATTTTCTTCTAGCATGGGAGGTCACTGGGATTTGCAAGGTTGATCTTGCAACAGTTCAACCATATCTAGCCCTAACTCCTTATACCCTAGCCTCATTGGGGACATCCAAAGAAAAATAGAGAAACAAAAAATTCCTCTGATACCACTGATTTGAACTTAAACAAGAACACAAAAAATTACAGATATAATCATAAATATAGAGATGAAACAAAAAAACACTTCATTTCATTAATAGAAAAGAATATTGAACTATGCTTACAAACAGAATGGAAATAAACTAGCTTGGGTAATGGTAGCTTATCTCTAAGAAGATATGTGGTAGCTACATTCCTCTAAACTATGTTATAATGAGGTTCAAGGGCCTATTTATTATTGAGAAACAAGATAAAACCCTAAACAACCAAAACCCTAACCCTAGGAGATGTAACACCAAGATTTTGTGGTCCCCATTGGGGTTAGTAACTTCCTGGGGTTGTAACTTGGTCATATTATCTTTGTTTGGTGTGTACGACACCTTGTTGGAAAGGTCTCTCTGAGTACTACAATATTTGTGGAAGGCCCCTACCTATGGCTATAGGCCTATAGTGGACCTTAGAAAAACGTCGTTTAGGGGATCAAAACTACTTTGGAAGTTCAGGACCTAATTTTTTTCTAAAAATAGTAAACGTTGAAATAAACAAGGAAACATATGAAACCGAATAGAGGTCTAGGTGGAATAGGTGGGTGGCCACCAATATCCACCTGGATCACACAATGTCTAGATTCAAATTATTTGCAGGCATTATGAACATTGATTATTTAATTACACTGAAAACCTAAACATCCTTGCACA
>APFE030437984.1:157489-204852 GCA_000404065.3 Pinus taeda | reverse complement strand
TATCTTACTCTATAATGCATTACAAAAATAAAATAGAATGGGGACACACGATGTTAAAACATAAAATCATTGAACAAGTAGATAAAATCCCACAAGACTTCTTAGTGTATTATATCATGATTTGATCCATTACGATGAATATTTGCGAAAACTATGCAGTATCTACTCATAAATTATGTGAAAATTAAAAAAAAAAGCAGGTCTTAATTACATTCACATTACATGCAAAGGGATTCAAATCTCATTATGGTAGCATGTTGGTGTAGGTATTTATCTCTCCTTCAGCTTGACCTATGCGAATTTTATAGATTTTCTCTATTGTTTTGATCCCACTAGCTTGATCTAATCCAACTTGATCCCTTTGAAAAAATCTAGGTTCATTGATCCACTTCATCTTTTATTCCATCAAAACTGATACCTGGATCCTTCTTTTGCAACTTTGTCAAATCTCGTGATAACCCCTTTCTTCCTCCACTTGTCACTTTCTCCTTTAAATTTTTAGCTTCCAACCTATTTTTCCATTTACTTTTCTTGCTTTCGCTGATCATTTTCATGACTCTTTTCTATCCAAAATTTGATAAAAAAAAGTCCAAAAACGAAGGACCCAACACTACCCTTTTGTGGTAGTTGCAGGTTTAGCAAGATGTGCATTTTCTTAACCTATAAAAATACCATCAAAGGGAAGAAAGAAAACAATGTGTTCCTTAAACTGGTCTAGGTGCAATTTGGGATACCAAGAAGCATCATTTCAAATAGGGACACAATATTTCTCAATGAATTTTGCACTACATTGTGGGAAAGAATTAACATGAAGTTAACGAGGTCTATAACATTCCTTTGTAGATAGATGGGAAAACAAAAGTATTTAACAAGAGTTTGGTGCATCTTTTGAGGCGTTACAATTAGAGCAATATGAAGACTTTAGATGAAAATATAGTTTATATGCAACACTCTTATAATATGCTAGTCAACGCTTGTACCGATAAGTCCCCATTTATAAATTATTTTGGATATTTTTTACATTCACATTTGGGTGTTGTATATGGGAAATAATGAGTCAGGAAGGATCTTAGAAGGGATTCATTAATAGCATAACTTTTTTTTCGATAATATTTAGTAGATCCATTTTCAAGTACAAGAGATGTTGAAGAAGTTACAAGAAAAATACAAGGCCAGTAATAATCAACAAGTATTAGAGAATTCATTCAATGTGGGAGGAAATGTATGGTTACAGTTGAAAAATGAAAATAAAGTTTGGGAGGTAGGTTATCATTACAGTTTAATAATTAAAGACTGCAAGGTATAATGAAAATATAGAGTTGGAGGTAGGTTATCATTACAGTTGAATAATGAAAGACTGCAAGGTATAGGTAACATGATCAAAGCTTTGTGATATCATCCTTTCAAGATACTGGAAAATGTTGGAGATCATTCCTATAGACTCATTCTACACTCATGAACGTCAAAATATATAATCCTTCCATGTTGTATTAAGAGAAGGGGTAGGTCCTACATCCCTTAGAGGACTCAGTAGTATATGCTTAGATAGAGTCAGAAAGGAACATAGTTTTGCAGAAAAGGCCCAAAACTTCAAGATAAGGGAAACATGACCTTTAACAAATTGGGTTAAGATGACAACTTTTAGTAAAATAAAAATGGTACTCCATGGAGAAGGTAGAGAAAATTTCTCCTCACCTCATTTAGTAAATTGTTTTGGGACCAAAAGCCTCCCAAAATGGGAGGTATGAGGAGGATTAGATCACTATATTATTTTTCATCTATGTTCAAAGCGAGACTGGAGGGATTCTCTTGTAGCACGATTTTTACTAGTGGGCCTGAATTTGGAGAATTAGGGTATAAAAAATTTGAGAGGCATTCTGACACCTTAAACAAACTATATAAACATAAAGTTAAAAATTAAACAGTTAAATTACATAATTAAGTATTTCCTAAAAAACAAAAGAGCCAACTTCCATTCTCTGTGCATCTCTCATCCCTATTTATTAAAACTCAAGGAGATCTATCCTACACAATTACTAATCTATCCTGATGATGAGCCATGGTGGAGGGCTCGAAACGTCGATACAAACAAATCATGGATGCGAAAACTCCGGAAGAAAACAACACACAAAGCATTGATCGCAGAAGCCTCAAAACAATAGCCTTAAACATAGTTTTTAGGTTCCAAAAGCTCTTTCTTGCGACAAATGTTTCAACCTTATTCTACAATAATATACTTTTCCAATGTTGTAATAATTATGCCAACCAAAGTTCATATGCAAAATTTATGCTTCATGGAAGTTATTAACCACCATGGTTCAAGAGTCAGCCACTTTACTCATGAAAAAGAGATAGCCACATGAGGAATATGAACAATATTCTAGAAAGGTCAAAGTTGTAACCCTAACTGAGCATTGAAGGAGTCAAACCTAAACCATAGTTTCCTATTGAGCTATGTTAAAAATGGGGTGCTAGGAGGAATAGGAGTTCCATTGTATGTTATTGTATTTTGTTCTATATTAGAAAAACATTTCGGAATGGGAGTTAGAGAGCATAACAAAGGGGGTTAGTGATGTGTAGCATCCTAGCGAGCCATAAATGTCAGTCCTACTTAACTCCATAGACAGTTCATTTTCCATTATACATGCATTACTTCCATACTAGATAAAAGAGAGTAGATTTTATCTATTTATGCAGAAAGATAAAATTAGTAATTAACAAATTTAGAATGTAACTAAATTTAATCTACATATTATAGATTTTACTTTATCTTATCAGAACTATTGTCTTTAACTCTATGTAGGAATTAAAAATTCAAATTTTTCATGCAAGCACCCTTAATGATTTAAAGAAGAGAAGGAAAGGAAATTAACTAGCGTAAATTGATGTTAACTCCATATCTATCATGTATCTAGAGGGATAGATTAAGTCGATTGAGACACAATTTTTTTTAGAGAAAAGAAGGAAATAAATATTTATATCTTTATAAATTTAAAATTGAAGATTAATATGAATTTAAAAAAAATAAAAAATTTGAAGTTAAAGTAAATCTCTATAACATGACAGGGCATTGAATTGTTTTAACTATATTTTTTTATTTCCCTCATGCTCAGTAACAGTCCAATGAAATGTTTTAACTACGAGTTAGGTTTTGATGATAACAGTTGTTTACCTGGGAATTTACAATAACAATAGAAAAATCGTTCTGGAATTGGAGTAAAGTCTTTGAATTTTCATAAATCACATGTATTCTGTGACTATAATTAATATTAATAATTGCTAAACATTATAAATTATTAAAACTTATTCCCAAACCCTAATATTAATGTTATTGATAAACCTTATTATTAATATATATTAATTAATATAGCCAATATTAATGGCAATAATAATATCATTATTGTTAGCATTAATAATAATAATAATAATATAGTTAAACTTATTATTATTATTATTATTACTTGTAGTCATCAAGTTTATCAATATTAATATTAGCATTAATAAATAAATAAATTATTTGATTAAGGTTGACTCAAATTTACTATGTTTGATCATGGTTGACTAAGGATAACTTTAGTTGATTATGGTCAACAAAGGTTAACTATAGTTGAATATAGTTTACAAAGCTTGACTGAGGATGAGTGAGATTGACTATGGCTTAGTATATAAACATTGACTATAAAAGTTGAGTATGTTTAGTTTGGTCATCATTTTGTTACATTGTTATTTGTTCATTGTAGTGTGAGATCATTTTTTTTTGTTCGTCACATTGTGATTTTGATTTTGGTTCATTTTATTGAAATGTTGATTTGTTGTTTGTCACAATGTGACATTGATTTTTTTTTATTATTATTTAACATTTTTATTAGTATTAATATTATTAAACGCTTTTATCATTGACTAACATTAACTAAAGTTGACTATGGTTGATCATGCTTGAATATGGCTTACTATGGTTGATAATGGTCAAACAAGGTAAACCATAGTTGAATATCATTTACTAAGCTTGACTTAGGATGATTGAGATTGACTATAGTTGACTATATAAATGTGGACTATAAAGGTTGACTATGTTGGACTATGTCATCTTGTTGTGAGATTGTGATTTTTTCATTGTAGACTAGATTATTTTTTTTGTTCATCACATTTCAACGTTAATTTTGGTTCATTGTTTTGAAACTTTGATTTTGTTTTTGGTCACAATATCACATTGATTTTTTGTTCATCACATTACAACATTGATTTTTTATTTGTCATATTGCGACATTTCTTTTGTTCATCATAATGCATCATGGGTTATTTTTCCTTTGATTATGTTTGATTATGTCATCATGTTGTAGAGTTATTATTTGTTCATTACAATCTAAGATCATTATTTTGTTTGTCACATTGCAATGTTGATTTTGGTTTAACATATTGAAATGCAAATATTTTGTTTGTCACAATGTGACGTTTGTAGGAATTTATAGGGTAAGTTCCTCAAATAGAACACCAAAGGACACCACTCACAAACAGATCACAAATTAATACACCAGTGTTCTTGACGTCGTTAAAACCCTCAAAGGGGGAAATAGTTGATGGCCTAAGCCAACGCGACCACTTCAAGAAATTTATTAATAAAAGAATGACAATTTACATAAGCTTCTCTCATGAACAGTTACCCTACAAATGACCCTCCACGCTCTTCAAATAGAGATCATGGACCAATCGGGTGTTAAGCCATAGTTCAAGTGTCGGTAATACTGAGGAGAGAATGAACCGTCGGATTGTAAGTTTCAAAATTATATAGTAAAGAAACACACTTTACCTAACTCTACACTAGACCAAGTTATACTTGACTATTTCCTATGTGTCTTAATATCCTGTTATAGACATATTTGGGCACTTCAACCCCAATCTTATATGTTGATAAACTAGGGCTTTTCAACCCCTAAAAGTGTTGTTTCATAGCATAAAAGATCATGGTCAACTGATTAAATCATTCCCCAAAAGTTCCACCTGAAAAACCATCGAGAATTGGCCTAAAATGGACCATACTGACTACTCCACTATCAGGGTGTGATGCATACTAACTTCTACACTAACCAGGTGCGATGCATACTGATGAGGCTTTATGTAGGGTGTGATGAGTGAGGATTGACAAATGTCCGAGACAATTTGCTAAGTGGATGCTCATGGAATCTTCTAGAAACTTCTCCTATGACACTGGCCTCTCTGAATTCGCCCAGGGGTGAGTAAGAGATCTAAGAAATCTCCAAGTGGAAATAGTTACAACAAGTGGAATGACACTAATCAAAAACCCAGAGATGACTCACACCCTTGCACACATCTATAAATGGATCCCTCATCTAAGAGATCTACAGGCTGGAATTTTGTGAATTGCAAGGAAGTGTTGATAGTTTGTATTTGAGAAAGAGCATTGTATTGTTGGGTGATTTTGCTATTTTCATGAGGTGAAGAGGGCTTCATGCTGGGCGGATGATGCTGGATCAGAAAACTGGGTTGTAATTCTCCCTTCCATTTAATAAAGTTCTTCGAGTTTTCTTCCATATAACTATGCAATCGTGAATGATATTATTTGTGAATGTCATTGTATGTTCATTATATTTCTGATTCCATAATGATTATGATATAATAGATCAAGATGCTTTGATGGTTCTTTGTTACTATGTTTCTACAGGTACTCTCCAAGCGGGATAAGTACGTAGAGGAGTTGCAAGCTCTGCCAAGGGGGAGAGAGATCAAGCAAGGAGTTAAGCGGAAGATCCAGGTTGGTTCCTTTGTCTTTATCTTATTTATTATACATAGAAGAAATCATGAATTTCTTTAAACTGTTGTTTCTAGGGTAGCTGCCAAACCTAGAGGGCTAGTCGATTGAAACGACACTAGTTTTCCCAGAAACAAAATGGCAACTCCGCTGGGGATCGAATAGATTTTTTTTTGTTGTTATTGTTTATTTTATAAACTATAGACAGAGCCTGAAGTTAGCCAGGTAGCCTTCAAACTGCTCTTGCTCTGCAATTGCATAGTAGATGAATGCTGCTTTAGTCAATCTCTGCTTTAGTTTATGAATTAAACATTTGATTTACAAGCATTCTAGATGCCCTTTTGGTAGCTCAGTAACCTCTCAAGATCATTCCTCTGTAGTTTTCTCTTTACTGTCCATCATAGCTCAGCTTAACTCACTGAAAGTAGCTACAAATTTGAGCCAAAACCCACTTTGGTTGCGCTCTCTGGCCCATCGCACTGTCTGTCACTGTCAACCAATATGCATCACAACTCCCAAGCCTGAAAAGTGTGATGCATCCCTGTTTCTATGAAGCCTAGGTGCGATGACTGACTGAGCCTATTTCCCTTCTTGAAATTGGGGGTTTTTTGTCCTTATTTTCAGTTCTGTTTAGTTAATTTGCTGCTTATGAATAGTGCCTCATTAGTGAAGCCTTCTTGCATCACATAGATTAGCCTCCATTGATTAGGATTAGTAAATATTTTTATGTATTTTATCCATCATTTAAAATACTTTGTCAAAATGTTTCTTAAATCGATCTGTCATTTTGGTACAAAAAGTGTCATAACTGTCGTTTTGTGTCAAAAAGAGAAGTGTCATGGAGTCTTCCTTCCCTGGATAGTCGATTGAACTTTTGGTCATGTATTTGATTTGATTTGTTGATATTTGAAGTGTCGAAAGCATTTTCTATTTGAAATTGAAAAGTGTCGTTTTGTCTTCTTTTCCATTTTGAAAAAGAAATTGTCAAAATGTTGCTTTGTGTAAAATATTTCAGATCTTTGCTATACTTAGTTTTCCTTTTTGGGATTTTTCACATTAAGGGGAACAAAAAACAAACACATGCATTTGCATTTGCATTTATTTTGTGTGCAAAATGATTTAGGAAAATGCACTAGTGTGTGCTTTGTGCTCTTTGTTTGAAAGAAATTGTAATATTCTTTCCCTAGTAGCTAAGATTTTCATTGCTCAAAATAAACAACGATTGTTTATCATTGTAGATTGCATTTTTAGTAATTTCAAATCAACATCAAGCAGTGAACCATTGAAAGGCAAACTTCTAAACAAGATCAACTCTAAAATAAATTTCAGTGAACTTAACAATGCTTTGGAACTTAACGCAACACATCTAGAGGTCTAGGCTAGAGACGTGTTCCGGTGTCATAAAAATTAGTAGCTATCATTTTCATCGAAGGTTGGGTGATTCCTCCTCTTTAATATGACAAGTGCTAGCACGGACTTGTGCTCCCCGTACCATCGAGTATATATTGGGAGACCACAATAGGCTTATATCCTTTATCCACAGGAAGCCGAGTCTACCGCCCTATTGATCGCAATGCACTGAACACAGCATTTGGGAAGATTGACTGTCGTACATAGGTCCTTGGTAATTTCTCTTTAATTTATCACCAAGGTGTATATTGCAATTTTGCAATTGGTTTGGTAATCCCTCTGTCTAGATATTCTAGAGTAATCACTTTCGTTCCTTTTCGACTCTTTAAAAGAAAAGGTCCATCTGAGTAGTTGTCACTTCAGGCTCATTAAAAATTGAAGGGGACTAGAGTCATCTTTAGCTTTTTCTCGACTCTTAAAAATTGAAAAAGCAAAGTTGTGTCAAAGAGTCATTAAAATTAATTAAATTCAGAATAACATCCCTCTTCCTTAGTTGATCTTAGGTTGAGATATATGGAGACAAATCTGGGATCCACCAATTAAGGAATCCCTTTTGAGGGGAATCCTAGTCCTTTTTCTTCTTGGGGAAATATTGGTGCTCCGTATATGGCTACATTGTCCCTTTCGGAAATTACAATTGGCCTGCTAGTACGGTTATTCTCAACCTCTGTGGTCAAAATACTACGATTCCTCCACAATCGAATCAGTATCCAGTTGATACTGAAGTTGACCCTTCACCTTCTTCTTCGTCTGTTTCTCCCTCCCCTTCTTCCTCTTCGCTTGGTGAAAGTAGTGATTCTAGTAACTAGGTAATTAAAAAGAAGAAGAAAGGGAAGGAGAAGAAGAAGAAGCCAATTAAGAAAGGGGGCAACCATGAATCATCTAGTGAAAATCTGCACATTAAATCTCCTAAACCCAAATTTCCTTGCTTAATTTGTAGAGGAGACCATTTTCAGCGAGATTGTCCTTGCCTTCCTCAGATCTTGAGAGAATGGTCTCCCCGTTCACACCGTCAAGTGTCATCAACCTCTGGTGATAATGTAGAAAACACACCATCAACTAGTGAAATGAAGTTCATGGGCAGAAAGGAAAAGTCAAAGTTCCTTGTAGGTTATGTGAAGGGAACCATACCCTTCACCGTTGTCCTTTTTTGGATGAGGCCAAAGAGTCTTGAATAACTGTCCTGCTTCGCCACAGCGACTTCCAACTGGCTACAAGAAACTCTCCCCGAGTCCTTTACTAGTTGAAAATCCGACTAACTTAACTCAACCGTCGGTCAAAACACCTGTCACTAAAAGTGAATCTTCTGAGTCTATACCCAACGAAAGTCAACAGGTCAAGGTGAAATTTGACCCAGTTTTACCTTCAGAAGATCATACCCTTCCCGAAGAGAGTGAGAACGATACCGTTCAAATTATTTTTGTTACTTCAGAGTCCGATGGACTTGGGGACAATCAGCCCGTTCCTTCACAACAGGAGGAAAATCCCCCAGTTCCCGCTACTTAAAGGGTTAATTCACCCGTTTATTCGGTACCCCCTCCAAGTAGTCTAGTCACTTCCTTTGATTGGAATCAACTAGCAAGATCCCGCCATCCTTCTTATGTACCATTCTGGATCATAGTACAAGTTTACAAAATGATCGTGTCTGGCACTATCATAGATGAAGGCGCACATCAGTGAGTATCCTTTCCTCAACTACTTGGAAAGCACTTGGCTCGCCATCACTTATGCTTATTACACAGAGGAACCAGTCGACCATTAGGGATCCTTCCTAAGTTACCGATAACTTTGGGAAAGAAAACCATTCACCTGAACGTGATGGTAGTCCAAGGACTATTAGATTACAATCTACTCCTTGGACATGACTACATTTACAACATGGAAGCTATTGTTTCAACACTCTTTCGAGTGATGTGTTTCCCACATGAAGGCAAAATTGTCACTGCTGACCAGCTTTCATTTCCTGGTTCAAGCACAGCTCCAAGTCGATCATCATCCCTAAATGGTCCTTGTGCATCAACAATATCTCTCCAACCTTCATTCCATCCACCTAACGGCTATGAGTAGTCTGGTGAATGTAACAAAGCTTAGGGGGCATGCACCCTTGTCTATTTGGCGGACGAACCCAGCTAAAAAGATAGGTTTCCCTGTAGATTATGTGATTGGTCTGAGACACCATTCACCTTTGTCTATTTGGCGGACGAAGCCAAGGAAGTATTTTGTCTATTCTACAGATGAAACCATCCTGCCTAACATGGTTTCCCTGTAGGTTATGTGATTGGTCTGAGACACCATTCACCTTTGTCTATTTGGCAGACGAAGCTAAGGAAGTGTTTTGTCTATTCTACGAATGAAACCATCCTACCTAACCTTAGTAAGTTTCCATATGGCTACTGGAGACTCTCCTTTTAATCATGCTGGGGGCATGAAAACCTTCTTTAAATTCTTTTTTAGCCTTTTAGCTTTTTAGCTTTTTAGCTTTTTATCTTTTTAGCTTTTTAGCTTTTTAGTTTTTCTAGCTTTTTAGTTTTGTTTTTTCTAGCTTTTTTGTTTTATCGTTTCTAGCTTGCATAAAAAGAAAAACTAAAAACCAAGCATATGTTATACCATGGTTCAAGCTCGTTAAAAAATGAACCTACCACCAACCATATTTTTGTTCATTTCAAGCTTGTAAAAACAATGAAACCCACACCGAGCATATGTCATCGCATGGTTCAAGCTCGTTAAAAAATGAACCTACCACCGAGCATATGTTCCCCCATGGTTCAAGCTCGTTAAAAAATGAACCTACGACCAAGCATAGTTCCCCATGGTTCAAGCTCATTAAAAAATGAACCACCTTCGATAAATAACCTTTGTGATTGCCATTATATCAGCCTTTTGAGCCTTAGTCATGTACCTCCCATCACCTCCATTCTTTTGGCCGATCATATGCTTCCACGTGATTGTTTACCCTTTTTGAGGAACAGCTACGATGAGTGGTCTTATTAGCCAACCTCTTCACATCACCATGTTTTGAGAAGTTCCAAGCTTACCCGGAACCAGTTGCTACCCTTGACACCACTCATTCCTCAAAAACAAGTCTCCTTTAAACTCTTTTCAGACTCGTTAAATATGAAAAGATTGTTGATCAATTGGCCTTTCCAACTTGTTAAAGTGATTGGAAGTGCCATCCCTCCTGTATATTTTAATCTTTTTTGGGCCTGAGGTATTATCTCATGAAAACGTTCGAGCGCTTGTCTTTTTCGGCTCGTTAAAGTGATCGAAAAGTCATCCCTTTCATATTATTTTATCCTTTTTTGGACTTAAGGGATTATCCTACGAAAAAGAACTGCTGGAGTTTCCTTTTCATCCCTTTTCAAACTCTCTAAACATGGGAAGCACTGAGTTATCCTTGTCATTAAACTCATTAAAACAATAGTGACAAACTCATCCACCCGAGACGAGACAGATTCCCCTTTTCATCCCTTTTCAAACTCTCTAAACATGAAAAGACCGAGTTATCTTTGTCGTTAAACTCGTTAAAACAATAGCTACAAACTTGTCCACCTATACAAGAATGAGTTTGACTGTTGCTAGACTCGCTAAAACATAGCTACAAGTTTGCCCGAAGGGCAAATTATAGAACAAGCATATGTTATACTCCTCAAGCTTGACAAAAATAAAGAGGTACTGGTCAGCAATGAGGGAAAAAGGGAAGAAAACTTGAAGAATTTTATGCTAGCAGGTTGCTCTTGAACATGACACTTTCACTCCATCACCATGATTGAATTGGGTTGGGTTGTTCCGTTCACTTGTCATTTCACCATTGGTCTTTCACACCATCCATATTTTGGGGTTAACGCTACCAATCCATCTCAGTGTCACCGATATGATCAAGAGAAGTCATTCTGTCAAGAATTCACCATCCAGTTAATGCCTCATCCACTGCAATACCTTCAACCTTCATTTTTCATCACCGCCATTCCTAAACCTTGTGTCGTCAGATCATTTTCACCTCCAGAAAATCATTTTCTTTGTTTCATGTCATAGTTGTGGGATACATTAAGGCCCTCCTACGACGAGTCACTTCTTGTCGACATCAACTCATTATCCAAGAAGTTGACTTAGAAACAACCCTTTTAGTGCTTTGAAGCTTGCATGCCTCAATGGCAAGTTTCTCACTTCCGGTGACAGGTTGACATCAATGGCCTTCGATCGAAAGATTTTACGTGGTGTTTGACATTGGATCATATATTCATACCGCATGAATTGTACTGTAGTACCTTGAGGGTCATTATCATTATCAGTGATTCCTCTCGTGTCTATTAATAGCTCACATTATTGGCTGGTAATCAGGCGATGTCTTTCCAGTTCAACTTCAAAACATCTTTTCACATGGATTGACTTGTACATTGGGTGAAGATTGAATGAGTTTGAAGACCCCGGATCTAGTTCCATCGATCTAGGCTGCGATATATTTAGGGATATAAAAACATCAAATGTACATAGAAAGCTAGGGACGATGACTCTACATATGAAAAATCACCAGTCTGCAACTGCAAACGATTATCTGTTCTATGTACATGAAATGAATTTATAAAGTTGACCATGGGAATGCTCGCCTCAGTTAGATCATGAAAATTATATGATGATGATGTATTGTATTGCATCTTATACAGGTCACCTTCCAGTTTGAAACCTCGAATCCTCATGTTAAAACATTTCACCTGACATCAAGATTTACGACTTCATGCTTTAGTGGGCAACTGTTATAGACATATTTGGGCACTTCAACCCCAATCTTATATGTTGATAAACTAGGGATTTTCAACCCCTAAAAGTGTTGTTTCATACCCTAAAAGATCATGGTCAACTGATTAAATCATTCCCCAAAAGTTCCACCTGAAAAACCATCCAGAATTGGCCTAAACTGGACCATACTAACTGCTCCACTGTCAGAGTGCGATGCATACTGACTTCTACACTATCCAGGTGCAATGCATACTGATGAGGATTTTTGTAGGGTGCGATGAGTGAGGATGGATAAATGTCTGAGATAGTTTGCTAAGTGGATGCTCATGGAATCTTCTAGAAACTTCTCCTATGACACTTGCCTCTCTGAATTCGCCTAGGGATGAGTAAGAGATCCAAGAAATCTCCAAGTGGAACCAGTTACAACAAGTGGAATGACACTAATCAAAAACCCAGACATGACTCACACCCTTGCACACATCTATAAATGGATCCTTCATCTGAGAGATCTAGAGGTTGGAATTTTGTGAATTGCAAGCAAGTGCTAATAGTTTGTATTTGATAAAGAGCATTGTATTGTTGGGTGATTTTTCTAATTTCTTGAGGTGAAGAGGGCTTCATGCTAGGAGGATGATTCTGGATCAAACAACTGGGTTGTAATTCTCCCTTCTATTTAATAAAGTTCTTCGCGTTTTCTTCCATATAACTATGCAATTGTGAATGATATTATTTGTGAATGCCATTGTATGTTGATTATATTTCTAATTCCGTAATGATTATAATACAATAGATCAAGATGCTTTGATAGTTCTTTGTTACTATGTTTCTACAGGTACTCTCCAAGCGGGATAAGTATGGAGAGGAGTTGCAAGCTCTGCCAAGGGGGAGAGAGATCAAGCAAGGAGTTAAGTGGAAGATCCAAGTTGGTTCCTTTGTCTTTCTCTTATTTATTATACATAGAAGAAATCATGAATTTCTTTAAACTGTTGTTTCTAGGGTGCCAAACCTAGAGGGCTAGTTGATTGAAATGACATTAGTTTTCCCAGAAACATATCCTAACATCCCCACTTAAGAACAACTTGGGATAAGATTGAAGGATGTACAAATATGACACAATAGGAGAAGGAAGGAGTCATTAGAGCCTATCCCCCCTTAGTGACAACTTCCTGAACTCCAACCATAAATCGAAGTTTAGTAAACTTCGCTTCTGTGAGAGCCTTTGTAAAGATGTCTACAACTTGATCATTTGTTGAATAATATTACACTTCAAGAACATGGTCATGAATGAGCTTTCTGATGACGTGCATGTGTAGTTCAATGTGTTTGTTGCACTGATGTTGGACTGGATCTTTTCATAGCTGAATGACACTTTGATTATCACACCAAATTGTAGTTGGATGTTGCTTTTGAAATCCATACTCTGACGGGATCTGACAAAGCCACAAGGCTTCCTTACTAGCTTCTACGACACCATGATACTTTGCTTCTACTGAAGAAAGAGAAATGACACTTTCTTTCTTTCAAGCCCATGTAATATGTCCTGAACCAAGAGTGAACACATAACCTGCAGTAGACTTATGATCATCAGGTTCACCAGCCCAATCGGAATTAGTGAAACAAAGCAATAGAGGAGATTCTTCTGCACTGTAATGAATCCCAAACTGAACTGTACCTCGAACATAATGAAGTATTCTTTTATCTGCTTTCCAATGACTTTCATGTGGTTTTTGCATAAAACAAGAAATAAGGCCAACAACAAAGGAAAGGTCAGGACAAGTATGGGTCAGACACAAAAGTTTTCATACAAGTTGACGGTATAAGGTAGCATCAACTTCAGGGGAAGTAAAAGTGACTGAAAGTTTGGCTCCGGATTGAAAGGAAGAAGGATCTGGCTTACAATCTTCCATGTGAAAATGGCGTAGAAGATCAAAGGCATACTTGGATTAAGAAAGGGAAATACCTTCCTTGGATTGCAAGACTTGAAGACCAAGAAAATAATGCAAGTGTCCTAAGTCTGTCATTTCAAACTTCTTTTTAAGGCTAGATTTCACATGGTTTATAAGGTTGGGATCAATACCAGTAAGGATAAGATCATCAACATAAAGAACAAGAATGATAAGAGACTTGCCCACTTTCTTGGTGTAGATAGTATTGTCAGAATGACACCTAGAAAAGCTAGTTTGTAAAAGAAATCTATCCATTTTAGCATACCAAGCCCGAGGGGCTTGCTTGAGACCATAAAGGGATTTCTTAAGTCAACATACAAGGCTTGAGTCTATTTGTGTAAAGCCAGTAGGTTGTTCCATATATATTTCTTCATGCAAGTCCCCATGTAAGAAGGCATATTTAACATCCATATGATGGACTTCCCATTTGAAAGAGGCAACAAGAGAAAGAACAAGGTGGCTAGAGTTCATTTCGGCAACAGGGGAGATGGTTTCAGTATAGTTAGTGCCTTCAACTTGTGAAAAACCCTTAGCAACAAGACGAGATTTATGTTTATCAACTTTTCCATCTGGTCCATACTTGGTTCTGTAAACCCATTTGCATATAACAATTTTTCGTCCTTGATAAATAAATGCTTCTCTAGTAGAATGGAAGGTGGAAAAAACATAGAGTAATCTGGTCCCAACTTAGTAACAATGGAATAAATAAGGCTACCATCTTCTTTCTTAACCTTAACACCTTCCATGAGAATTTTATGGGTCTTGAACTTGGAAAAAAAATATTCAATGGAAGAAAAATGATTGGGGTTCAATGTAAGAAACTCATTTTCAAGTTGATGGGCTCTAATTTCATTTTTGATTCCAAAAACTTTAGTGAGTTGTTTCATTTCTTCATTAGGGGTATCAAGTTCTGCGATATGGAATCTAAGGTCTAAAGAATAGACATCCCTACCAACCCACGTGCTTGATCTTTTCTATTTTCCCATTTGGTTGCCTTATCTTCATCTTGAGGTTTGGTTTCTTAGCATGAGGATATTCTGTAAAGACCTTTACTTCTAAGTCAATCCACAAGGTAGGACCACCATTGGAAGTAGTTGGTGATGTCAAGAATAACTTGGCATGGACTTTCCATATTAACAGAAACTGAAGTTGTAGATGCTGAAACTAAGTGCTCCAATGGAAAGATCTCAAACAATTAGGCCGATTAAAAAAAATGGTTCTGAATACAGCTTCCAGATGAAGAAGTTATGGCTTTTTGAAAAAAAGTTATTGAAGATGCTGACGAAGTGCATGACAATGCAGAAATGAATGTTCATGTTATATTTAAAAAAAAATTCACCCCTTTCCAAAATTAATCTAATTAGCTCACTTTAGAAAAAAAACCTTTATGTGACTCACTTTTATAAATAAGTGAAAGTCACTTTTACAATGGTACTTTATGAGCTACCCTCTAAATTGTAACTTAAATAAAAAATAAAGAGACTTTAGAATTATAAGTGACTCACTTTTTATAATGAGTGAGAACACTTTTACATAAAGTAACTTTAAAACATAAGTTACATGTGCTTTTTGAAAAAGTAACTCAACAAAAGGAAAGACTTCAACTCAAGACATCTATTCTCATAAAATAACTTTGGACCAAGTGAGCTAGTTTAAAAGGTTACTAATTTTTGGAAAAGAGGAAGATTTTTTTTTTTTCAAGTCACTGAAACTTTGGGGTGTGTTTTCACTTGAAAAAGATGTCTTTTTTCCTACAAAACAAAAAACAAAAAACCCAAAATGGACATAGAAAAAAAAAACAAACCTTACGGCTTGAAGTTAGCTTTAGCCGGAAACTAAATATTTTCCTCAATGTTTCTGATTTTTCGAGATCACACTAAGGCGTGGCAGAAAAGAGCATGCAGATGATAAAAATCCTTCCTTTATGTTTATGATTTTATCAGATCGCACAGAGTTGTGGGGCAAAGATCATATGCAAAAATGAAAGGTATAGATCCAGTAATAAAAAACAGAGAGCTAAATAAACCAAAATAAACAGAGAGATGAATAGCTAGAACTGCAAATAAAGAGTGTTTACCTCTAGATCTTAAAAATTACATAGCTATGGCTATGGAAAACCTTTTTGCATTAAAAAAATGGGTTCCTCACTAGAGAAAATGCTCCTAACACAATAGACCAATCCTCTTGGCCCAAAAGAAGTTAAAAATAGTATATCTAGGAAACAACAGTCAGATGCAGTTGCATTGGCTTCAGATTTGGATCACCAGCGGATGCAGTGCTCAAATATCTTTAGTACCATGTAAGAATTTACAGGGTAAGTTCCTCAGATAGAACACCAAAGGACACCACTCAAAAACAAATCACAGATGAATACACCAGTATTCTTGATGTGGTTAAAACCCTCAAAGAGGGAAATAGTCCACGGCCTGAGCCAACGCAGCCACTTCAGGCAATTTATTAATAAAAGAGTGAAAATTTACATAAGCTTCTCTCATGAATGGTTACCCTACAAATGACCCTCCATTCTCTTTAAATAGATATCATGGACCAATTAGGTGTCAAGCCATCGATCAAGTGTCAGTAATACCGAGGAGAGGATGAACCGTCAGATCACTTCATATCTAGAACATGTTGTGACTATCGGATTGTAAGTTACAAAAGTACATAGTAAAGAAACACACTTTACCTAACTCTACACTAGACCAAGTTATACTTAACTATTTCCTATGTGTCAGAATATCCTAACAATGTTGACATTTTGTTTGTCACTTTACAACATTAATTTTATTTGTCATATTGCAACAGTTATTTTTGTTCATCACATGACAACATGATTTTTTTACTATGTTGGATATGCGTTCACTATTGAAAAAGGTTATAAATATATTAAAAATTAAATATAAAAAATATATATTAATTAAATCTTAAACCTTATCTAATACAAACCTTAAATCTTATTAAATATAAATTTTAAACCTTACTCATAAACTTTAATACTAGCATTATTAATAAACCTTATTATTAAATCTTATTAATTCCTATTGATAATATTTTAAAACTCAAATATTAAATAAATTTTTAAACTTGTAAAATATAAACCTTAAACTGTATTATTAAACATTAATAATAATAATAATAATAATATTCTCTATTATTAACTATGGTTGACTATGATTAACAAAAGTTAATCATAGCTAAATATGGTATACAAAGCTGGTGTAAGTTTTAAAGGAAAGGGGAGCCGAGGGTCTGCAACTGCTGATAAGCCTCAACTGCTCCATGATTGCAGAGTGCGAGGGAAGCGGCCTGCTTCTTCCAGCGCCGCCGCTGCAATACGCTAAAAAATTTTAACAGGTTTCTGTTCAAGAGAGGAAAGTCGGGAGCGTGGGACTTTGTGGAAGACCAAGGTTGAGGGCTTCTGCATGGGAGTTTCTCCATGGATAGACGCAGAGGAGGGAGCTCCACTCCCTCCTTCAGAGAGGTAGTGGCTAACAAGGGCAAGACACCTCCGGAATCAGGCAGAGGTAACTCGATGGAAGAAGGAGATAACAGGGATAAGGAAACAGTAAGTAACAAGGAGAAGAAAAATGATGGCACAAAAGACAAGGAGGAAAATGACAAAAAACAGGGAACAACAGATAGGAAACAAAAGGGACTGTGCAAGCCCAAAGCTGAAATCACTCCCAAAGTAATCTTAAATAACCCAGAGCTTCAGGCCCACAGGGAGCACATGCAGACTTATGCAATCATATGCAAATTCATGGCACTATGACCCACGGAAAAGGCTTTACAAACATGGATCAGATACCACTGGAAGCCTAAAGCAAGCATTGATCTTCATCTAGGATCCAAAGGTTTTTTCACTGTGGTGTTTGCAAATATTGAGGACAAATATAGAGTGTTTGAAGGTGGGCCCTACTTCTTTGCAATAGTAGGGCTCTATATGCATCCATGGATGATGAACTTCGTGCCAGAGCAGGAAACCTTTACCTCAGTCCTGGTTTGGGTAAGACGATATTCGCTACCTATGGATTATTGGCAAATAGAATCACTAGCAGCCATAGGCAATAAATTAGGGAGGTATGTCAAAACTTCTGAAGCCACAAGAAGGGGAAAATATACCTCCTTTGCTAGGATTTGTGTAGAGATGGACCTATCTAGATCACTTCCGGACGAGGTCATATTGGAGGTTTATGATGAGGAATGGGTGCAGATGGTTGACTATGAGCATATTCCTTTTAGATGTAGAAAATGTCATGAACACGGGCACCTTCTTAGAGACTGCCATCTCAGTAAGGCAGAGAATAAAAGCAATCCTAACATAATGAAAGAAACAGATGGCTTTCACAAAGTAGCTCGTAAAGGTAGCAATGGCAAAAAAGGGCCAAAACAACACCAAAGTGGAGACCAAAACGTGAGGTCGAATCAGCTCCAAGTTCTTGAAGAGGAGGAAGATACAACAGTTGAAAATCAAGTAATGAAGGATGGATATGATAAGTAGGACAAGGAAGAAGAACAGGATCAAGAACAGGTAATGGAGAAGCAGAAAGGGATCAGGATGAGTGAATCAGAGATGGATATGGATCAGGAAATAACTCAGAGTGATATGGAAATGGAAGACAATGAGTTGCAAGAGATTCTTGACAGATAAAACCTAGATCTAGAAGGGTTCTTGAGTAAGGGAACAACGGGTGGGGTAGAATCTCTACCACAAGAAGAATGCAATTGAATAAAGCAGTTATTCTTATGGAAAACTCAGGCAAAGGGCTTGGGTGAAGATAACAGCATGGAAAGACAGGGCAACCATGGAATGAAAGCAGTAAAATCTACTCCAAGATTAGCTCCAAGAAACCCGGGGAAAAAAAGGGGCAGAAAGAAGCAGAACGAGCTATTAATGGAATGTGGAAAGCTCATGATAGACTTAGGTAAGATGAAAGATCTAACCAGTTACTCCTTTACCAATCTGTAATTATGAAGTTTACAACTTGGAACATCAGAGGTCTAGGAAGCAAAAGAAAGCAGAGAATACTGAATAATAGAATGAAACAGGTAGCTCCAGATATAATTTTTGTCCAAGAAACGAAATGCTCTATTCAAAAGATAAGACAAATCCATAGTAAATGGCTCAGTAGATATGAGTTTATAGAAGTCAAAGCAGAAAATACAGTAGGGGGTATCCTTATTCTTTGGAATCCCCAAAAAATAGGTATTATTGATGCAAAGGCATCAAGGAATTATTTATCAATTGTTATTCAGCCTGTAGGTGATAGGGACACTTATCTTGTAACGAATGTTTATGGCCCTCAAAGGTTAGATGACAAAATCAAGTTTATTGATTCCTTAGTGGACCTTCGAAATAGATTTGCAGGGCTACCGTGGGTTATAGGAGGAGATTTCAACATGATTAGATCACTCTCGGAGAAAAAAGGGGGTACAAGAGCACTAAACAGAGATTCCTCAGCTTTCCAATGTTTTTCTAAAAACATGAAGCTAGTGGACATTGAGACAAACAATGGTCTTTGCACATGGAATAACAAAAGAGGAGGGGATTCCTAGGTAGCTTCCAAGCTAGATAGCTTTATGATCTCTAAAGATATCATGCTTCTAGACAAGGAAATAATAGCAGATATTCTTCCTTTTGGAGGTTCAGATCACCGGCTGATTCAAATGGAGATCAAGGGCATTGGCACCTGAAGAAACAAACCATTCAGGTTTGAAAATATATGGCTTTCACACCCAAATTTCAACAGCAACATTGGAAAATGGTGCGCTGAAGATCTGCAAATTCAAGGATCAATGATGTTCCTGCTACATAAAAGATTAAAGCACATCAAGCAGAAGCTAAAGGAATGGAACCAGGAGGAATTTGGCGATATTTTCACAAGTAAAAAAATTGTAAAAAACAAAATCCTAGAGCTCAATCAAGCTTTGATCAAGAATGGCTTCGATAAAGACAAAAATGATCAAGCAGAGAAATATCACCAAGAATGGGAAATGCTGTGCAAACAAGAAGAAATTTTTTGGAAACAAAAATCTAGGGTTCAATGGCTGAAAGAAGGAGAACGTAATACCAAATTTTTCCACAGATCTACCATTGCAAATAGAACTCACAACAAAATCTCTTCAATCAAGGATGAAAATGGCCAAATTCATCAATCCCATGAGGAGATAGATGCATTGTTAGTAAAGCATTTTCAGGACATTGCCAAGGAAAACTTTTCAGAAAGAGAACCTTTCATTAAGAACTTAATTAAATGCATACCTAAACTGGTATCCAGAGAGGATAATTGTAATCTCAACAAACTTGTAATTGAAAAGGAGATCAGTGAGGTCCTCAAGGAAATGAAAAATGGCAGGGCACCAGAGCCCGATGGATTTAATGTGGATTTCTTCAAAACCTGCTGGAATATCATTAAAAGGAATATTGTGGAGATTGTGGAAGACTCCAGGTGGAACAAGACCATTTTGAAAGCTCTCAATACCTCCTTTATTGCCCTCATTCCAAAATAGGATAATGCTCAAACACCAGAGAGATATAGGCCCATCGCCTTATGCAATGTTGTCTACAAGATAATTTCCAAAGTTGTGACTAACAGACTTAAACCCCTGCTACCCATGCTCATCTCCAGGGAACAAACAGGGTATGTAGAAGGAAGACAAATTCTGGACAACATGATTCAAGCTCACGAGGTGGTTCACTCGTTAACATGCAACAAGAGAGCGGGTATGATCATGCAACTGGACATAGCCAAAGCATATGACAAAGTGAATTGGATATACATCAAAAAAAGTGCTCACAGTGTTTGGTTTTGATCATAATTGGGTCAGATGGGTCATGGCCCTGGTGACTTCATCCAGCTATTCAATTTTAGTGAATGGCTCTCCTTCTGAACTATTTCTCCCTTCCAGGGGTCTTAGACAGGGAGATCCGCTATCTCCTTTTCTCTTCATCCTCATGATGGAAGGGCTGGGACGATCCATCAAGCATGCAAGAGCAATGGGAAGAATTCAAGGACTCCAATTTTTGGAGAATGGGCAAGTTCTGACTCATCAATAGTTTGTAGATGATACCATGTTACAGGGAATTCCCATAGTTAAAGAAGCTCTGGCTTACAAGCAAATTTTGAATGACTTCGGGAAGGCTATATGTATGGAAGTAAACCTTACCAAATCAAAATTCTTCCTCTTTAACACTCATATTTCCATCCAGAGAAATGTCTCCAGAATTTTAGGCTTTCAAAGAGAATCCCTTCCTTCTAAGTATTTGGGAGTTCCTCTTACAGCTAAAACCCATCACAAGAGTATATGGGATCCATTAGCAACTAAAATGCAAGACAAGGTCAGGAAATGGACAAACAGATCTCTAAATTTAGCTGGTAGGCTGGTTCTTACTAAAGCAATTCTCCAAGCTATCCCAATCTTTATGCTATCAACCCTCCCAGCTCCAATAGGAGTCTTACAAAAATTTCGGAATATTCAACGAGATTTTCTTTGGGGCAAAGAGGAAACAATGAAAAAATGGGCTTTAGGCTCATGGGAAAAGATCTGCATACCCAAGAACCAAGGAGGCTTAGGTTTGGACAATCTAGAGATTCTCAACAAGGCTCTAGGAGCAAAACTTTGGTGGAGGTGGGTTAAGGATCCTAAAGCTCAATGAGCAAGCATCTGGAAGGAAAAATATGCCAATGCCTGGCCGGCTTCTAATATCATACGTATGACAGGAACAGTGAAAGGCTCCCCCATATGGAACAAGGCATGGGAGAACAGGGAAGTGGTTCAAAAGAATAGTTTCTGGGAAATCAGAGAGGGAGATCTGGCAATTTTTTGGGAGGACAAATGGCAACAAGAGCCTAATCTACTAAAGGAAGAATTTTTAGGCCTCAAGTAAGAGACTGACAATCAAGGATTAGTTAAGGTGAAAGACTTTTGGGAGAATCCACATAATGTAGGAAAGTGGAGAATTTGGAAAAAAATAGAGAGCAAAGAGGATAGAACCCTCAACAGTAAATCTGAGTCCCTTAAGAGAATGATGGATCAGAGAATAATTCTAGTACTGAAAGGGCAGGATCAACTGAGATGGGGTAACAACAAAGAGGGCAACTTTAATATCAAGGAA
This sequence comes from Pinus taeda, assembly GCA_000404065.3. Classification (NCBI taxonomy): domain Eukaryota; kingdom Viridiplantae; phylum Streptophyta; class Pinopsida; order Pinales; family Pinaceae; genus Pinus; species Pinus taeda. The sequence goes on along the minus strand of APFE030437984.1, from coordinate 182,879 downwards.
GCTAAAGGTCTTCTCCTTGATCTAGAACCACAAGCTCCAAATAAAACTTGGCAGAAGCTTTGGAGGCACAAAGGCTGGATGAAAATCAAACTCTTCATGTGGTTAGTTCACCACAGGAAAATTTTAACCTGGGACAACCTTAAAAGAAGGGGCATGCTGGGACCCTCCCGATGTCATCTCTGTGAGACCCAAGAGGAGACCATCGAGCATCTTCTCAACAGCTATATTTTCAGGGACAGGATATGGGATTTCTTTACCAACATCTTCAAATAGTCTGATAAAGACAAAGATAGTATTGGTAACACTCTAAACAATTGGAGGAATAATTTTTCTGATAATGAAGTAATCAATTCTGCCTTGGATCTCTTGCCGAGTTTCATCATATGGAATGTGTGGAAAGAAAGGAACAAAAGAATATTCAAAGAGGTAAAGACTGTCTCTCTTAGCCTAGTGAAGCTGATTGTAAAACAACTTAAGGAGACAGTTGGTACCACTATTAGGAATCTTCCCAAAAATCCTCCCTCATTAGAAGAGTTAAGAATCCTACAGTTGTTAGACATGCAGGGGCTTATTCCTCAAGGTCTAGACAGGAAAGCAAGAATGAGAGATGAGGTGGAGGAATTCTGGCATCCTCCCCCTGAAGGTTTTTTAAAGTACAACCTTGATGGAGCTTCCAAAGGCAACCCGGGGGAGGTTGGCTTTGGGGGAGCTCTAAGGGATGAAACAGGTAGCATAATCTCCCCCTTCCATGAACACTTAGGAAAAGCCACTAACAACATGGCAGAACTAATGGCTGTGGAACAATGCTTAGAATTTTTGATACTGAACAATTGCCAAAATTTCATAATAGGGGCAGATTCAGAGTTAGTCATCAATGTATACAGGAGAATCAATAATGGAACAGGGCTGGAAAAGTTCACAAAATACTGGAGGTTAACTCGGGTTCTATAGAGAATTCAAGTACATCTACAGGAACTCCGTACTCTCAGATTTATACATGTGAGAAGAAAGGCCAACAAATTGGCAGACATTCTTGCCAACCAAGGTGTCAGCTGCAAGGATAGTTCCATCTTATGGTGGTGGAACACAATGGCGCAGAGCAACCTGAAAAACATCTGTCATAACCAAGCGGAGGAAGACAAAGAAGAGTATAGAAGCAAAATGATAGAAATCAACTAGTAATGCTCAGAGGTCAAAGGGCTGCTCAAGGTTGGACAAAAAGGTTCATGATGGAAGATAAGCCAAGGTTAGCGATTAAGTTGACCACGATCAGGATTAATCACAGTGATGGGCGTCAGAGTTTCCCTGACCGTAGGAAGCAGCATCTCAATTTTCCGCATCACTATAAGTGTTTGCCTATCGGCTAGTCCAGAGTCATCCCTGGCTAGCTCTTTAGCAGGTGTTTCTTCTTTCTTTCTTTCTGGAAGAATGGGCACATCGTCTGGTGCTCTCAATAGTCGCACCACCAGGAGTTTTCTGTCTGGAAACTGCTTACCAGCTTGGGAGTGGTTTTCTAGCGATCACAAGCCTCGCAGGCAGAAACAGGTTTTCCTGTTTTGGTAGCGATCCCTTTTAGAGGTTTACACGTGGCGGTGGGGCCAGTTTGAATACCGCCCTCATTGCACACTATTGTTTGACATTTTTGGGGGGTGCGATATGTTCCAAGACCATCCGATCATGTAAAGCGGAGTGATGGCTGAGATGGTTCGAGCAGTTTGGTGGACGGGTTAGTTAGGTGTTGGGCTTCTTTCCATCACGAAGTTGTCCTCTGCCATTGGATAGGGTTCGAAGGAACATCAGTGAAGATTAATGAGATAGGTTGGTAAGTTGGCAAGAAGTGCGCTTGCCCTTTTTGGTTGGGAGTTGTTAAGGTGGGTGGGTTTCTTTTGGGCCCGGTTCGCTCCACTTTCCAAGCGTTTGGGGGCCCCTTGTTCTAAACTTCTGTTCAATCTGCTGCTTTGATTCCGCATCAGGTTTTTTTTTCTTATTTCGCTCAAACATATTGAAAGACTAAGTTTTTTAGGGTAGAGGCTTTGGCCTCAGGCCTGTTCTCAAGTTAATGTAAATTTTGTAAATTATTAATGAAAAAGAAGGTCCTTCTCTTGCTTCAGCAAAAAAAGAATATGGTTTACAAAGCTTGACTAACCATGACCAAGGCTCACCATGGTCAGATATCGTCAACATATGGTTGACTATGACTAAGGTTAACTAAGGTTGATTATGGTTAATTATCATAAACTAAGGTTCACTATGGGTGAACCTAAGTCAACTTAGTAAACCTAGGTCAAAGTTTGAAAAATAATACCTATGGCTCACTATAATTTTAGATTTGATAGGATATATTTACTATGGGTGAACATTGTTAATGATTAGAGAAATGGTTTTTCTTGATCAATCACATGAATGTTGTCAATATTTAATATTAAACCTAGTAAACCTAGGTCAATTTAGTAAATCTAGGTTAACTTACTAAATCTAGCTCAAAGGTTGAGTAGGGATATCTTCTTAATTTTGTATACCTTAAAGGTTGACTATGGTTGACCATGGTAGCATAAGGTCAATCGTCGTTGACTATAGTGAATATACTTGACTAAGCTTGAGTAAGGATGATTGAATTTGATTATGGATCAATAAGGTTAACTACAATTAGGTTAGCGTATGGTTGTCTATGGTTAACTTTGGTCAATTGTGGTTCACTATGAGTGATTATTATTGCCCATAATTGTCAATATTTAATATCAAATTTAATAAACTTAGGTCAACATAGTAAACCTACTAAACTATGATAAATATTGACCATAGTTGACCATGGTTAACTAAAACTAAATATAGTTGATTAAATTTTACTATAATCAATCATTGTTAATCATACTTATAAAATATATATGTTAAATAATATTAATTTAATATCAATAAAAATAAATATCATAATAAATTAATAATTTATAGATATATATAATAATTATAATATTGTATTACTATATTATTTGTAATACATATATGTATATTAGTAATTAATCTAGCCATATAATAGTGGTCAGAATTATAATAATAATAATTGTTATTTAAATTATAATAACAATAAGTACATAAAATCGGTTCAGAGGAGCTCTGCAACCCTAACAGACCCGTGACTGTTATGAACTAATATGAGTCATGCACCAAAACCTCTGACGGTAATAGCAGACCTTCACACTAGGGAGACACTCGCCAGGTCAGGATAGCAAAGGAAGATGGAGGGGGGGAGGGAGATCCCCTCCTACCGGGACGTCGCGGCAAGGGATTCCCTCTAGAATCTAAGCAATGAGTTGCAAGTGCAGGAAACCAACCAAATGATAGGACCTATCCTCGGGGCATGGTGGCATGCTCGTAGTAGGGGAAAATGCTTTCCATGTGTAGCATAGAAACTGAGATTCATCATTTCGATGAAAATATTGGAGAGATACAGAAGCTTCATGAAGGACCACGTGTTGATCTACAAGTTCATAGGAGTGTGGCCAATGGGGAAAGACCTTATCAAGTGGATACAATAGAAATGGCAACCCAAGGGCCATATCGAACTCAAGCTAGCGGCCAAAGACTTCTTAATGGTAATATTCTCAAACCTGCAAGATAAAGAAAGAGTGTTTGAAAATGGCCCTTATTTCCATTATAATTTTGGTTTGTTCATGAGATATTTGGAGGAATGTTATGACCTCGACAAGGAGAAATTACTGGTAGCCCCAGTACTGGTAAGATTGTTTGGCCTCCCAATGGACTTTTTGGACCTAGAAATATTAGAGGGTATTGGGAATACTATAGGATAATTTGTCAAAATAGAAGAATGACAAAAAGAGGTAGATATACATCCTATGCAAGGATCTGTGTATATATGAACATAGCTGAACCCATACCTGAATCTATGGAGATAAAATACCATGAAGAGGTTCAGTAGCAGACCTTAGACTATGAACACATCCCGTTCACATGTCGAAGGTGCCATGAATATGGCCACTTATTCAAGGAATGCCCACTGAATAGTGAGGAGATGGAGAATAAGGACAAGCAACAAAAGAAACCATAGGATGGCAAGGAAGGGTTCCAAGAAGCTAAAACCAAGAGGAGGCAACCAAAGGAACCCCATAACCTAGGAAAGGAATACCAACCCCAGTCGAATAGTAAAAGAAAAATTGAAGTATTACAAGTGGAAGAAGACGAAGAAAGTGAGACCCAACCCATGGATTATCACGATAAAGGAAAAGAGATAAACTCTAGTCAAGTCAAACTACCACCCAAGTCGAAAGCCCAAGGAGATCTCATAGACAAAGAGGACAAAGAAGAATAGGTAGGGATGGAAACCACCACAATGGAGATTGACACGAGCAATGGAGAGGAACTCAACATGGAAGAAGAAGCCCTGAAGAAACTGTTGAATGAATGGAGACACTTAGATGAAATATTTATTCCAAAGGACCAAAAAATACTGTACAAAAAGACTTTCCAATAGTATCAAGCCAAGCAAGGACATGGAAAAGCTGAGATTGCAGAACAACTGGGGACGCACCAGGAAAACCCCCATGAGTATCAAAACAAAGAAAAAGGAGAGAAGAAAAGGGGTCAGAGAAACCTCCAAGAATCTATACAGATTATGGGAAAATTGTTGGTGAACACAGGTAGGGTGGTACCACTATCAGTGGTATACCAAGAATTAAACAAAATTTCCCAATGATAGTAAAATCCTGGAACATAAGAGGCCTAGACAGCCGAGGAAAATAGAGATACTTAGCAGAGAGATTGAGAAAAGAGAAACCCCAATTTATTCTTCTTCAAGAAACTAAGATCCCAAGAGGGAAACTAGATGAAATCCTAAGTAAAATGAAACATAGGTATGAGGGTATGGAAATAGATGCAAGAGGAAGCGCAGGAGGGATAGAAATTTTGTGGAATCCAACAGAGTTAACTGTACACTACTGGATAGGCCTGCAATGCATCCTCACAAGCCAGTTCCGCCTCATAGGAAATAAAGATTGGTTCTTTCTCTCTGCAGTTTATGGCCCACACATCCCATTAGGAAAAGAAATATTCCTCTAGAGGATAAAGACTCTAAACCAAATGCATGATGAAAAGCTACGGTTATTAGCAGGTGACTTCAACCTCATGACATCGTTAGAGTTGAAAAAAGGAGGAATGCGAAGGGAGGAGCTAGAAATGGAGAAATTTAGGGATATCCAAGAAAGGTTGCACCTGATGGATATCCCAACAATTAATGGTAAATATACATGGAACAATAGATGGGGAGGAAACAGGAAAATAACATCTCATCTTGATAGATTCCTAGCAACAAAAAATCTCATAAGCAAAGATGTTTACTATGAGGCATCTATCATGCCTTGTCTGGTTTCAGATCATTGGCCAATTAAACTAGAATTGGACATGAAACAAGGGAATTCAAATAGACCCTTCAGGTTTGAATCCTTTTGACTAAGAGAACTGACCTTCATTGAGAAAATGAAGGAATGGTGGAATGGGAGTGGGAAAGAAGCCAAAAATTTAATGCATATTTTCCAACTCCGACTCAAAGATCTCAAGGGTAAAATTAAAAAATGAAACAAGGAAGAGTTTAACAACATTCAACAGGAGCAGGAATTGATCCAAACTAAGATGAGAAAAGTGCAACAACAGATAATAAATTAAGGTAGAACTGGTTATTTAGTGGAGGAAGAAGGACAGCTAATAAATAAATTGGAGGAAAGGAGGCAACAAGAAGAAATATTGTGGAAGAATAAATCAAGAATCCAATGGTTAAAGGAAGGGGAAAGGAATTTTCTAGGTTTTTTAATAAAGCCATGATCCAACACAGGTAGCAAAATAGGATATTATCCCTAGTCAATCAAAAAGGAAACCACCTTACTCAAAAGGAAGATATGGAGAACCTGTTAGTTCAACATTTTCAAAGCCTATTGATGGAACCCAATCTAGAAAAGGCAGAGAATATAAACAAAATCACTCAGCATATTCCCCACCTAGTGAGCAAGGATTAGAACATGGCCCTTCTAAGGGAAATCTCTAAGTCAAAGGTAGAATAAGTCATTAAAGGTCTAACAAAAAACAAAGCACTAGGCCCAGATGGGTTCACAACTGAATTCTTCCAGGCTACGTGGTCTTTGATGGGGGGTGATACTGTGAAACTAGTGGAGGAGTCTTGACACAATAAAATAATGCACCTAGCCCTGAACTCCACCTTTCTTTCCCTCATTCCCAAAATGGACCACTCGGAGGAACCGCAAGGTTTCAAACCTATAGTGTTATGCAATGTGATTTACAAAATCATGGCTACAATCATGGTGAATCAACTCAAACCTATCCTACCTAGTCTAGTCTCTCATGAACAGACATGTTTTGTTAAAGGGAGACAATTAATGGATGGTATTGTGATGGCACAAGAGGCAATACACTCATTAAAGACCAAAAAAACCAAAGGGATGCTGGTAAAATTAGACTTATCAAAATCCTGTGACCGCCTAAGTTGGAAGTACCTATAGGGCATGTTGAAGGCATTTAGCTTTGATTCAATATGGATAAGCTAGATAATGTCGATGATATCGACCCCAAATTTTTCAATCCTTCTCAATGGGACGCCCATAGAGGCATTCAATGAAACCCTTGGGCTCAGGCAAGGTGACCTGATATCCCCGTTCTTGTTTATACTCGGTGCGGAAGGACTAGGAAGGTTTGTAAAAGAGAAAGTACAAAGGGAATAGGCTACAAGCCTCAAAATGTGGGGGAATGATTTACCGTTAACCCACCAACAGTTCATCGATCACATAATGATGTTTAGACAAGCAACCCTCAGGGAATCCAGAGGGCTGATAGAGATCCTAAATGACTTTACGAGCACTTCAGGGATGAAGATAAATAAGGGAAAGTCTAATATATTTTTCTTTAATACAACAACCCCATCACAAGCCTTTCTAGCAAGAATAATAGGACTCTTCATTGGTAATCTCCCCTCTAAATACCTAGGAATACAGCTAATTGACCAACAAACTATAGTGGAAAATGGGAAGATCTTGTTATCAAAGATCCAAGGGAAAATGAATATTTGGACATTCAAATCACTAAATATGCCAAGTCATTTCATACTACTAAGAGTAGTGTTCCAATCGATTATGATTTATCAATTATCTAGCCAAGAGACGCCTAAAACAGGTTGCCAAAGGATGATTGACATTTTCAAAAAGTTTTTGTGGCAAGGGCCTAGAACAGAAACATAAATGGGATCTGTTATCATGGATTTGGCTCATCAAACCTCTAAAACAAGGTGGGTTACATCTCAGAGACCCATACATTCTCAATCAGGTAATGGGGGAAAAACTCTAGTGGAGACGGATCCAAGGAGGAGCAAATCTATGGAAGTAAATATGGGGGAGGAAATATTGAATGCCGAGCTCGATTGAAGGAAAGCTGAGATTCTAGGAAAATATTAAGGGATCGGACATATCGAACTTAGCCTCAAAAAATAGATAACTGATAAGAACTCATAGCTTCTGGGAAATAAGGGGAGGAGACAAAGTAAAATTCTGGGAAGAGGCATGGAAACAAAGATAAAAAATCAACAACAGACTTGAGCTAGGAGTAGTATGTCAATATACCAATAACCCTGCAGACCAGATAGTGAAACATTTTGGAGCCTAGATAGAGGAGAATACTAGAGAAAATGGAAACAAAAACAAGATTGGCCAGGTGCTCCTGAAACCACCCAATGGGAGGTTTATGAGAAAGAGATGGAAACCCAGAAAATTGCAATAGCGGAAGGGCCGGACATAATAAGATGGGGGTATAAAATAAAGGGATGTTTACGATTAAAGAGGGCTATCATCTGCAAGTAGCACACCACCTGTAATAGGGGACATGGATATGGGATAGAATCTAGCAAGAAAAGTGATGGCCAAAAATCACTTTCTTCATGTGGATATTCCGACATGGGCGAGCACTTACTTTGGACCAACTTCAGAAAAAAGTTCTGCAGGGACCCTTGTTCTATAGTATCTATGCAGAACAAGCAGAAACAATGGAACACCTAACCAATGCCTATAGGTACAGTGAAAAAATATGGAGAAACCATGAACAACTCTTTGGTGTCAATGGCATGGACCAACTAAGTATGAAAGCAACAATGGACAATTGGCGAAGAAAACCTTACCAAAACCCCATCCTGAATCATGCCTGGAGAATATCATTAGGGTTCATATTATGGACAATTTGGAAGGAAAGAAATAAAAGAATCTTCAAAGGGGAAAAGAGGTCAAAAGTAGAATGTTGGAAAATGATAATCCATAACATAAGAGAAACGATCCTTGCTAAGAAATGGTATGTAGAGGACTAGGAAACAAATCCACAGGAAGAACAAATAATGATGGGACTAAGCTTAAATCAAATCACGCTGAGCCCCACCACGTGGAAATATCATCCCCCCCATTCTGAGTCTGCGAACATTTTCACACAGCCTTCGAAAGATTTCATCAAACTCAACTTCAATGGTACTGCGAAAGGGAATCTGGGGGCGGCATGGATTGGACTAGTGTTCAGAGATGACAAAGGTAATATGATTGCCTGTTTGCCATGGATTGTGGCATTGCGAGCAACAATGAAGACGAACTCCAAGCATTGAAGCAAGGATTGGAAATCGCAGCAAGGGAAAGGTTTCAAAGGCTAGTAGTGAAAGGAGACTCGAAAATGGCAATAGACATGGTGAAAAAACTCCAACAAGGAACATCATGGGAGAAAATCAGCCAAAGCTGGAGGACGACAAGGCTAGTTCAAAGAGGTTGGAAATCTAATTCAACATATTATCTACATTATCCTGACACATGTCTGTAGAATGGGTAACATGGCAAAAGATAATCTCGCCAACTGGGGGTGCAGGTAGGCAGGTAGAAACCTGGATATAAGGGAAGAAAAGTTAAGACAAATGGAAGGGATGAGAAGGCTATAGGAGATTCTAGAAAATGACAAGGAGAAGGGATAAAACACTCAATTGCGGTGTGGCAAGGGAGAATTGGAGACGACAGACAAGGTGGGCTAGAGGGGATGGGAGGTAGATTTACTAGATGCCAACCAGCTGGGCTAAAGGACACATGGGGTATTGGGAAGTGGGAGGACGTGAAGGCAGGTGGGGAAGCATGTAAGACAGGGTTGGGCAGAGGATGGCACAAAGCTAGTATAGGTGTGATTGAGGATGGAGGAGAGAAATGGAGGTTTGAGGTAAAGTGAGGTGGTGGGCAAACCAGTGACGGAAAGTGCCACGGTGATAGAAGAAAACCCATGGTAGGAGTAGCCGGTGACATGAGTGGAGTAATGGAAGGTAGTAATGGAAGGGTCAGGGGAACCTCATTCGGAGGTAATCAAATGAAGGATTGGGTAGGGGGAAGAGGAAGAGGGCATGTAGGGGGAAATATGAAAGCTAGGTGGGGTAGCTAGACAAAACAACAAGAGGCAAAGGTAGACAGGATAGAAGGAATTTGCATGTAGAGGGAGAAGGAGAAAGAACATGCAGTGGAAGGGGGTGAACGTGGGCTGAAGGATGTCGAGGGAAAAATGGGTTTCATAAAAAAAATTGGTATGTTACTCCAGTTTCCCTCCTAACTTGCATTGAGGAAATGAATTTTCAGAGGAACTTGGGGCGAGGGCTAAGGGAAATCAATGCTCAGAACGAGTTGAGAACTGGGTTGTCTGGGATTCTAACCTAGTCAAATGGAACGTCTATGCCTGGAATGTTGTCAGAGTGAGGGGAATAGGGAAATATATAGTGCATCTCTGGGTAGATAGGAATCGAGGGAATGAGCCCCGATGGGATGCCCAATGGGACTTCTACAATGGCGTGAGAAGGAAGCCTATCACTTCGGCTAGGTGGTACCTAAGGCATGCGAAGGAAGAAATAATTATCAAGGACAAGGAGCCTGAAACCATCATGGACAAAGTAGTAAGGTTGTGATTAGCCCGGCTCAAACTGAACCCAAACTCGGCTGAAGGTTGTGGGCCACACAGGATAACCAAGGGTAGAATCTAGGTGAGGGCACGAGAGAGGAGAGATTCCTGGTCGGAAACTTTAAACACGACAACCCAAAATTGGGACACCTGTAGAACTACAAATGTTGACCAGCATTTTCTTGTTTGCTGAGGAGGGGATAAGCAGAGAGGAGAGGAATTGGGAGGCCGAAGCTTATTAGTTTATAAAAAGGAAGAGGGGAATTCAGGGGAGAAAGAGGGCAACCACAAGTCTTCAAGACCAGAGTGAGTGGACAAGCCCGAGTTAGAGAAACTTAAGACCACTCTATGTAAAAGAATTCTGACTTATAAAGAAATTTCTTTTATCAATGTTTTAAGTATTAAAGAAACCAAGGTGCAGCGCTTTCCGACATCCTAACTCCCATATCGTGCTCCAACAAGCAAGCTGGTACTGGTGAGCCACTTGGGAAAAGAAATACAAAGAAGGAACGAAGACAATATGGAAAAAGAGGGAAAAGAGGTGGATAAAAGAGGAACCAAAGGAATAGGAAAGGTAGGGAAAAGGACCAAGGGGAAGCAACCTCCAGTAGAGGTTCAAACAAAATAGGAAGAAGGACTAGGAAAGAACACATGCAGACCCTCATAAACGCGTATATGGCTAGCAATCTATCGTAGGTAAGAGATCAAATTGCAGAGTGGGAGAGGGATTTTAATGACAACATAACCAATCAGGATATAGAGACATAAGAATGGGAAACTATGGTGAAAGATCCAGGGAACACCAGAGGCTAACACACGTTGTTTCGACAAACAATCCAACAATACTGGGTTATGAAGAACATAGTGGCATGAGCAATGACACTATACAAGGAACAAGAGGTACAGGAGGAGGCCCGAACAATGGAGCCCAGCATGAGGGATCTTCATAGAGAAATTGTTGTAGTTTAGATACAGGTGTACAAAAACAATATTGCACTGAACATGATCAAGCAAAGCATATAGGACATGAATAGGAGCAAAATCTTGGGGTCTAGTGTGAAAGCCCTAGCCCTGGTAGACTCATCTGATGAGTGAAACAGTTCTCTAATCAGAATTTTGTTATATGTCAGTTAGCCTTTACTTTTCTAAGTTGAAGTTTATAGTAGATAGAACTTCAAATGTTGCAGGGATGGTGTTGGAAACCTTATTTAAATTTTGGACAACATTTACTGTAGACAGGTGGCCAACATACCTGGTTTCTTGCAGGGAGGTTGAGGCCACCTGCAAATTTTGTTAAAGACATTACTATGGTCTGAAAATATTAATAGAGAAAGTATTACAAAACTTACACAAAAAAAAACAATAATTATATAAATAATAAATAATTACATAGTCCATGTAACCTCCATTGAAGCCATCCCGATTACCTCCTTTAAATATTCATTAGTTTTGTTCCCCGTCTAAATAATGAATAGTTCAAGTAAGTAAATACTTGAATGTATTTGTAATGAACATATATATTAATAATATATTTATGTATTAATAATTAGTATACTCACAGGAGTGACCATAATTATAATTATTAGTAATAATAATTATTTATTGAAGCCATCCCAATTACCTTCTTTAAATATTTATTGGTGTTTTTCCTCGTCAATATATTGAATGGTTCAAGTAAGTAAATATATGAATTTGTTTATAATGAACATATGTATTAACAAGTGTTACATAGTAGCTTATCTTTGCTCTTTCGTAAAAATATAGTGAAACTATCTGATTATTTCCACATATTAAAAGAATTAGCAACTAAGTTTTGTAAATGTAGTTGTAAAATGTATCTTTGAGGTAGGATTGGTTTGAATCTATTTCTGGATCTTGAAAATTATCATTTAATATACAACTTAACTTTAAAAATTAAGAAATAATACAATGTGTTATTCATAAATAACTACTTATAGTATATAGTTTGTTTTGGATGCTCTTTGAAATATTAAATGTTATAACTATATTAAGTAAATATAAAATGGTAAACATATTTAGTGACAATAAACATATAAATTTAAAAATATCAAGCAGTTATTTATTATGGAGATTACAAACTTACTAGACATTTTTCATCTTAATTATAATAGTAAATTTTTAATTAATATAAAGTTATTTTGCAACATTTTAACAAAGAAATGTATAAATTACCTAATTATGTTATGTCTCGCTCACTTAATTATGGAATGCAATAAAACAAAAACAAAATTTGATGTGACCCATGTACTCTTGGCTCAAATAATTATGGAATGCAATAAAAACAAAAACGAAATATGATGTGGCCCATGTACTCTTGGCTCATTATTTGAGGGATTGACCAATAACATGTCCAAATTGACAACCAACCCCATGAGAGATAAATGTCAACAAAATAACTTGCAAAAAATAAAAGATAAAAATTTTAAAGTCGCACTCTGTTAAATTGAAAATTATTTCTCATGTTTGACTAAATTAATAGACAATCAACAAATATCCACTGCATAATACTGACCTAGGGGCAAGCATAACGTTAGGTCCCTATAATACTAGTGATTTCCCCATTACTATTGTCATTGTATCCCTTATTGTTATTATTGTGCCCCATAGAATCCCACTATTGTTAATTTTGTGCCTTTATATTATTATTGTTAGGTCGGCTTGGTTATATTGTGACCCCTTAAACTCCTATATATAGAAAGGAGGTTCTGTCATTTGTATCATCCAAGAATTGTTCATTTGTGTAATGTAAAGGAGGTTTCCCCCTCGAAGAGGCTGAATTCTAAGGCATTGATCTATCTTTTCTATCTTTTTGTGAGTTGGTTTCATAACATTTGATATCATAGCTTTGGATTCTAGGGTTTCGCTGCTCCAAACAGGTCATCATGGAATTTTCACTATAACGCTTTCTCTACAAAGTTTCAGAAGCTAAAAAAAAACCATTTGAGAAGAAATTAGTCTGAACCTCGGCTCCGAATTTCAGATCTTGTCTCACACAAAAAGTAACAGAATCTAAGATGGATGGTGTGGAAGCTAAGATTTACGATTTGAAGACAGATTTGAAGACATATTTGAAGATAGATTTGACAAAGTTTCTACAAGTAATGCTTACTAATGGGGAAAGGGTAGTAAAGGCAACTCAAGATGAGAACAAAATAAATGTTAATCATGATTTCATAGACTCTAACGTTGGATCGAAGAACCACCATGTTCCATAGATTGATATGAGGAAGTTTGATGGCAAGGATCCTGGAACATGGATACTACAGATGGAGCAATTTTTCGATCTCCATAATGTGAAAAACACACAAGACGTACACATTGCAACTTTATATTTGGAACCAAATCAGTTTGTATGGTATTGATGGCTTTTATCTCGTAAACAAATTGTCACTTGGGATATTTTTACAGATGAAATGACAGCCCATTATGAGGATATAAAAAGCAACACTTTTTTTAGGCAATTGATAAATCTCAAAAAAAAGGGTTCAATGATGGAGCACATTGAGGACTTCCAAAAATTGAATATAAGGGTAAAAGATATTCCAGAGGAGCATAGGATTGATGTGTTCATAGGGAATTTAAAAGTTAACATCCAACATGAGGTTCGCCTTTGGGAACCAGATTCATTGGAGAAGGCATTCAGGTTAGCTTGAAAAATGGAAAGCAAAATTATAGCAACAAGGAAGCCTACCACTCACAATCATAAAGATGGAAGTGTTGCTACCACTAGCCATCCACACCCTACAAGGTTGACACCACAACAATTGGAAGAAAAAAGAGCAAAAGGACTTTGTTACACTTGTAATAGAAAATGCACTAAAGGTCATAAGTGTGTCGAGAAGAAATTATTTTACATAGATTGTGAAGAGGAGGAAGAAAAGGAACAAGAACCTCAAAAGAAGAGGATATACATAAGGAACAAAAGCTAGAAAATGAAAAAATGAATCCGACCATATCTTGTAATGCATTGGCTGGAATTACCACTCCTCAAACTATCAATATAGAAGGGCATATCAAGAAGAAAAAGGTAATAGTGTTGATTGATTCGGGAAGTACCCATAATTTTATTCATTGTAAGGTAGCCAAGGAATTGAATTGCTTCCTATATCCAGCACCAGAGTGTCAAGTGATGGTTGCAAGTGGAGGAACCATAAACTGCTCGGGAAAGTGCCATAATATCAAGCTATCAATGGGAGAATATGTATTGAATAGCCCAATGCTTTCCATTCTAATGGGTGGTGTTGATGTTGTACTAGGAGCCCAATGGCTACAATCCTTGGGTACAATAGCTTTTAATTTTCAAGAACTTTTCATGAAATTCTCTACAGAAAGAAAAGAAGTTGAATTAAGGGGTATCACAGGAAACCGAGAAAGATAATCATCTCTAACAGAATGACAAGGCTTCTAAAGAAATAACAACGAGGCATAATTGCACAATTATGTTCACTAGAGGTTCCCACATAGAAATCATCCATTTCTCCAAATATCCAAAAAGACTTGGAGAATCATTCCAAGGTATTTGAGACTGCCAAAGGCCTCCCACCTATTCGTGGTCATGATCATGCTAGCAATTTGATTCTAGGAAGTGTTCCTCCAAACATCAAGCCTTACAGATATCCCTATGTCCAAAAGAGAAAAATTGAACATATGGTTGCAGAACTGCTAGAGGCTAGTATAATTCAAACTAGTCAAAGTTCTTTCTCTGCCCCAGTAGTATTGGTTTACAAGAAGGATGGATCATGGCGCATGTGTCCAGATTATAGGGGGCTCAACAAGCTCACTATTAAAGATAAATTTCCCATTTCTGTCATTAATGAATTATTGGATGAATTGATTGCATGGATCAATTTACTTCACCAAGTTGGATCTTCATTTAGGATATCATCAAATCAGAATGAAGATTGAAGACATTCCAAAAACAACATTTAGAACTCATGAGGGTCATTAGGAATTTTTGGTCATGCCTTTTGGCCTTACTAATACAACTTCTACATTTCAAGGTTTGATGAATTCCATTTTCAAACTCTTCCTTAGAAAATTTGTGTTAGTATTTTTTTATGATATACTAATCTACAACAAGTCTTGGAAGGATCATGTCCAACATGTTGACATTGTGCTCAAACTATTGGAGGAGAAACAATTATATGAAAAAATCTCCAAATGTTTCTTTGGAGTACAAGAGGTGGAATATCTGGGTCATATTGTATCTCATGAAGGTGTTAAAGTAGACCCTAGCAAATTAAAACCATTAAGGAATGGAAAATCCCCACATCCATAAAGCATCTACGAGGATTTATCGGGTTGACAAGGTATTATCGCAAGTTTGTTAAGAATTATGGGAGAATAGAAGGACCTCTAACAACATTATTGAAGGAAGATGAATTCTCATGGACTCCAGAAGTAACAAAGGCCTTTGAACATCTTAAAGAGGCAATCTACCAAGCACCAGTCTTAGCTACACTAGACTTCACAAAAACCTTTATTGTGAAATGTGATGCCTCAGAAAATGGAATTGATGTTGTTTTAATGTAAGAAGAAAGACCCATTGCTTTCTAAAGTCATCCAATCAAAGGAAGGTATTTACACAAAGCTATTTATGAGAAGGAAATGTTGGCAATACAACAAGCACTTAAGAAATGGCGACCTTACCTAATGAAAAGACACTTCAAGATAAAAACATATCATGATAGTCTTAAATACTTTTTAGAAAAAGGATTATCTTTAGAAGAGCAGAAAAAATGGGTCACAAAGATGTTGGGCTATGACTTTGAAATCATCTACAAAAAGGGGAAGCAAAATGTTGTGGAATATGCACTCTCAAGAAATGATGAGGATGTGGAAGCATTTCTTTGCGCCATTTCTATTATCCAACTAGATTTGATAAACGAAGCAAGGGATGAATGGAAGAATGACGAGGAAGTGTGGGAACTCATTCAAAAGATACAACAAGATCCCAGTACATATGATACATTTAGCTGGAAAAATGATTCGTTATGGTACAAGGACCAGTTATACCTATGTAAGAATTTCCAACTCAAACAAAAGATTCTTAGGGAATGGCACACCTCTCCCTTAGAAGGGCACTTAGGATTTCTAAAAACCTACCACAGGGTTAAGAAGGATTTTTTTTGGGATAGCCTTTAATCAAATATTCAAAAGTTTGTGCCAGAATGTTTGGTTTTCCAACAAAATAAAGTTGAAACAATTAAAACCCCAGGACTATTACAACCTTTATCAATTCGAAGCCAACGTTGGGAGGAGGTTTCAATGGATTTTATCGCAGGTTTACCCAAGTCCGAAGGAAAGAATGTTATCATGGTGGTAGTTGACAGAGTTGCCAAGTATGCACACTTTTGTGCATTATCTCATCCATTTAAAGCAATTACAGTTTGTAATGCATTTATGGAAACAATTCAAAATCTATATGGAAACCTAAACATTATTTTAAGCGATTGAGATCCCATTTTCACTAGAAATTTTTGGACATAATTATTTTCTTGTCTTGGTACTTAGTTAGCTCATAGCTCATCTTATCATCCTCAATTTGATGGCCAAACTGAGATAGTAAACAAATGTTTGGAAGGATATCTTCGTTGCTTTGTATCTCACAAATAGAGACAATGGGTCAAATGGTTGCCTCTGGCTGAATGGTGGTATAACACTTCCTTCCATACTACAACAAAAATGACCCCATTTATGGCACTTTATGGATATCATCCACCATCCATCACATCATATTTAAGATAAAATTATAAGATTCAAGCAGTGGAAGATCACATTGAGCACCAACAACAAGTTCTCCAACTCTTAAAGGATAACCTCACCTTGGCGCAAAATAGAATGAAACAGCAGGCAAATAAACATCGCAATCAAAGAAGTTTTGATGTAGGTGATTGGGTATTCCTACGGCTACAACCATATAAAAAAATGTCCCTTGAGCAAGCTAAGAAGGATAATAAATTATCACCAAAGTATTATGGTCCGTAAAAGATGTTGCAAAAGATAGGTACTATGGCATACAAATTGGAGCTTCCTGTAGCTTCCCGAGTGCACCCAGTTTTCCATGTTTCATGCTTAAAGAATGTTATTGGTGACAAGCCTCTAGTTCAAAAAATATTACCAGAACTTGATAAGGAATGAAAAATCATATTGGAACCTGAAGTAGTCAAAGAAACAAGAACTCGACAACTACAAAATTGATCAATTTCAGAGTATCTCATCAAGTGGAAGAACTTACCCATTGAAGAATCCACATGGAAGGATGAGAATTTTATATAGAAGCATCCAAAACTACTCAAGCATTAAGGAAAACACTTTTTTGAAGGAGATGGGAATGTTAGGTCCCTATAATACTAGTGATTCCCTTATCACTATTGTCATTGTATCCCTTATTGTTATTATTGTGCCCCATAGAATCCCACTATTGTTATTTTTATGCCTTTATATTGTTATTGTTAGGTTGGCTTGGTTATATTGTGACCCCTTAGACTCCTATATATAGAAAGGAGGGTTTGTCATTTGTATCATCCAAGAATTGTTCATTTGTGTAATGTAGAGGTTCCCCCTCGAAGAGGCTGAATTCTAAGGTGTTGATCTATCTTTTCTATCTTTTTGTGAGCTAGTTTGATAACATATAATAATATATTTATATATTAGTAATTAGTCTACTCATAAGAGTGACTAGAATTATAATTATTAATAATAATTATTATTTAAATTATAATAATAATAGTTATATAATTAATAAATAATTACATAGTATGTGAGGCTTTCATTGAAGCCATCCCAACTAACCTCTTTAAATATTGATCGGTTTTTTCCACTATCTAAATATTGATTGGTTCAAGCAAGTAAATACATTACTAAATTTACCTCAACCAAGTAAGCTAGGTGGTTCCAACAAAAAAAATAGATTGTTCCACCAAATAAGTAGGGTGGGTAGGCTATATTGGTTTGTTAGGTCTAATGAATTTTCCACATGAATACAACCCCAGAAAATCAATTGAATATGTATTCAAAATATTATTGTTAATATTTTAATATTTTTTTTTATAAATATTTTTAACTGTGAATATTTTGATTTAATATTATTATAACCAACATAGATTCATCTTAATCCCAGATCTATCAAGCGTCAAGAGGGATCAAGTCTATTTTGGGATAGAATATCTTAGTTACAAACATATTCTAAAGTGAAAAGAGATTTGATCCCTCTCATCTTTTAATAGATCTAGAGTCAATATGTATCTAGGCTAGTTTTTATATAAAAACATACCATATTTAGGTTGGATCCATCTCTCCCTCTCTCTCTCTTCTCTCTCGCTTCCCTCCTACTCTACTCTCTCCCTCCCTCTCTCCTTTTCTCTGAACGCCTCTCTCTTCCTTCTTCTCTCCCCCTTTCTTTCATACCTCCCTTTGTCTCTCTCCCCATCTCTCTCTTTGCCCTCCAAATCTATCACTATCTCCCTCCCTCTTTCCTTCTATCCCTCCCCCCTTTCCCCTTCTCTCATTCCCCTATCTCGGTGGTAGTCTTTCAACCATGCATAGGTGGGTGTGGTACCGCTAGACTTTTTCCTTTCACCAACACTTAAATGTACAGAGCATGTCTAACCAAACACTTAACCAATTATTGACTTCAAGAGTTCTTAATACAATGAAAATAAACTATTCAATTAATCATTCATGAATAGAAATGCATAGCAAGAAATCATTCAACACATCATCATAAGTGGGAGGGGTAGCTCCGAGAAGTTAGAGTCTTCCCAATAACATATAAATTCAGTAATTCGATTGTACATAGAAACATACAATTTGGTGTTGCCAACAAGCCTTGTCCTGCACACCTTTAATTTACAAAATCGTGCCTACAAATTGCAGAAGTCATACCAGCGTGCACACTTTCCCAAACTATTGAACTTGCCATGGAAATATCGTGCCCACCATTTTTCATTTTGGCCCTCCTCCACCCTTTTCACTCCTTGTCGCAACTCTACCAGCATTGTCCAACACTTTGGCACACCAACGTGCCTCTGATGCAGCCATGAACACCTTCATTCACTCTACCACAACCTCTGCCTGAACCACTGTTGACTTGTCCTTGTTGTAATCTTGGGTCACTAACCACACCTACCTTTCAGCGTGCAACGTCATGTTTCTCTACCTGAAGCTCACTATAGCGGCTCGGGTCACCTGACTGTTTGGCACCCAACTCTCAACCAGTTCCTCCCATTCAACATGTAGTCGAACTATTAATTCGGCCCTAGCACTGTATAACAATTCTACATTATTTTTCAGATTTTCCAGAAATCCCAACTCTCTCCTTGTCGACCTCGGTCCTGCACCTAGACTCTGCGATTTCTATGTTTCTCTCTTGCTTGCTTTCAGTTGAGTTCAATGATGATCAGAATGACCATCATTCAATCCAATATATATATATGTGTGTGTATGTGTGTGTGTGCATGTTTCCATGTGGCAACACTAAGGGTTGTGACCTCTCATGCTGAGCCTGTACTCCATGTGCACATCGGCTTTCCACTTCAGTCATCCTCATGTTCAATACCTCTGATATGTCGATATCTTCATATCGTCGATCTTTGATATTCTCATATCATTGATCTCCTATATTCTCATGTCGTCGATGTCTAATATTCCCAAACCTTCAAGTCGCATTTAACCATGATCATTGATTTTTCGACTCTCTTGGGTGCTCACTAACTCGAGGCCCTGACATCTTCCACCACTCTAAAAGTTATTTCACCCTCGACAACACCATCTTAGCAATATCCATCTCTAATATATATTTATATACATGGGCACTCAGATAGCTCCACCTATGACCTGCCCCATGATCCAATCCTATCAAACTTTGTAGGCAAATCATGTGCTAGATCCCCTTGTGATGGTGATTAGTTGGGTAGCTAATCCAACCGTAACATCTCCTCCATAAGAACGCATGATCCTCACATCATCATGACTATCGTCGCATCCTATTGTCGATCATGTCCATCTCAGCCCATGTTCCTGCTCATAAATTAAGGAGGACTCACTGCCATGAGCAGAAGAAAATGAGCCTCATCCCCAGGTAGGTCTAAGAAGAGGTAGGGGATGGGAAAGTCAATGGATCTCCATCCTCTTTATCCAACAGATCAATCCATCTATTTGGATATTCCTCCTCTAATATCTTCATGTATGCTTCCCTGCTCTCCTCTTGAATCTCGATCTAGCATGATTGTTTCCTTCCAGTTCCTTTACCTTGCATGTCAAATCGAGGATACTATCAGAAAATGCTCTAATAACTTGTGACTACTCCAGGATTTTTGTCTTTGCAGTAGATAATATTCGATATATTTTTTCATTCCACTTGATGTCCTCCACATTCATCATTGTTAATTTACATCCAGCTTTCATAGCTGCCACAGATGGTACTGCCAAAGGATCATCCTCCTATCTGTTGTAAACGTACAACTTATTCATATGTGGCACCATCATAGCCTCGTGTTTTTTCAAAAATTCCATACCCAATACTTCTTCGTAGTAATCCATCCACACAATCGTGAAGTAAATATTTCCAGACCACTCACCATTGTTTACATCCACGTTCCCTACCATACTGATGGCCTTATCTGGTGTAGAGTTCACTGCTTTAAGACAAGCTTAGATTGGTGAGAAATTCAATCCAACCTTCCTCGTAGCTTCATCCATGATGAAGTTATGAATCGCACCATTGTCCACCATAGTGAGTAATGTGCCTTTCCCAACGTTCATGCTAACATAATCCAACTTATTCCCCTTAGGATCATGTCATGGGATAGTTTCTGTAGCTAACGTAACTCCCAAAATCTGCATCAGTCCAAACTGCTGGTTCCTCTTTCTTCTTCTTTCCATCGACTTCTGTTGTTGTAGCCGCCATTAGTCTAGAAGGACAAATCTTCACCATGTGGTTCTCTCTGCACAACCAACATTTCAGAGGTTTCTTCGTCTTCAAATTTTCATTTTATCTTGAATGATCCTCCTTTGTAGACTTCTCCTTCGGTTTATCAGACTTCTTCTTCTTCTCTTTAGTCCCTTTGTCATAATTTTTCTACGAGTCGATAAGATATAGCAAATTCTTCTTCTAGAGTTTTGATATTTTTCCTCTTCACCTCATTGTGTGCCCAAGGTTTCAATCCTATAATGAAATTGAACACCTTGTCTTTCTCTGCCATGTCAGGTAGTTCCAAGACCGCACTCGACAATTCTCATTGATATGCATGTATACTCCCTGTTTTCTTAATGTACTTAATATTCGTCTTTGTATCCCAAGTCTCATCTAGTGGGATAAAATGAGTCTGTAAAGCCTTCTTCATATTGTCCCAAGTAGAGATGTCATCAACATCACCATTGGCAATCTGATCCAACTTTTGTCTCCACCAAATTTTAGCATCCTTAGTAAGGAATTGAGCAATTGCTATGACCTCGGCCTCCTCATTAGGTATCCCCAAGTGCTCCAAGTATTACTCCATATCCCATAAGAAATTTCCAAGTTCTTTGTAACTTATCATCCCATCATAAGAATCAGGTTCCTTGACTTTCACATGAGAAACTCATCCAATCGGTCCCTGCCCAACTGCTTTCTTCAAAACAGTGATTTCATTCTAAGCATCGTCAAGAGTTTTCTGCAACTTCAAGATTTCACCCAAACCTTGATCTCTTGCAGTCCTAATGTCCTTGAATTCCTTCTTTGTTTGTGCATACTTCCATTAAGTATACTCGTATCTAGCCTTGAGGTTATCATATGGTTCTTCCAATGTTGTAAATTTATCTTGCATTTCAACATTATTAGCTTCCAACGAAGCTACCTTCGAATAAAAATCCTCCATATGGTCCAATAACTTATCCATAAAAAATTTTCAAGCATCCTTAGTAGATTCATCTGTTATCTGAGGTTCTTCCATGTTGTCTACCATCAGTTTCAATTGTGATCTTGTCAAGACCATACACCACTTTGTTCAACTTCAACCTTGCAACTTGTCCCTGTCGAACTTCTTCAACTTCAATCAAAGCCCTACAAAAAGTGGGCTCTAATACCAACTATCAAGAAGTGGAAGTTGTATATTTTACTTCAATTAACTTGACTCACCCTGAATCAAGCTCTGATACCATATGTCACACCCCTATCCCGGTGGTAGCATTCAACTACGCATAGGCAGGTGCAGCACTGCTACACTTTTTCTTTTCACCAATACTCAAATGTACGAACTAATCCTAACCAAACACATAACCAATTATTTACTTCAAGTATTCTTATCGCAGCGGAAATAAACTCTTCAATTAAGCATTCATCAATAGAAATACACAGTGGAACATCATCTACCACATCATCATAAGTGGGAGGGGTAGCTCCTAGAAGTTAGAGTTTGCCCAAAAATATATAAATTCAGTAATTAAATTGTACATAGAATCATATAATTTGGTGCTTCAAACAAGCCTTGGCATGCACAACTTTACTTTACAAAACCATGCCTACAAATTGTTGAATTCCTGCCACCATGCACACTTTTCCAGACTATGGAACTTCCCATGGCACTACCATGCCCACCATTCGTTGTTTCTGCCCACCTACACCCTCGACACTCCTTGTCACAACTCTGCCCACATTGTCCAACATTTTGACATACAACTGTGGCTCTCATGCAACCCTTGAGCACCTTCGTTTACTCTACCACAACCTCTGCCCAAACCACCATTCACTCAACATTGTCACAATACAAGGTCACTACCTGCACATTCCTTTCAAGGTGCAATGTCATGTCTCTCTACCTGTCGCTCACTATAGTGGCTTCAGTCACCCAGTTGTTTGGCACCCAACTCTTGGCTAGTTCCTCACATTCAACATGTAGTTGGATTGTTAATTTCACCCTATCGTCGTATAATAGTTTCACACTATTGTTCAACTTTTCCAGAAATCCCAACTACCACCTTGTCGACTTCGATCCTGCACCTGCACTCAACATGTGGCTTCCACTGTTACACAGTAAAATGTCACTGCCATCATGTCAGTCTCCCTACCGTGTTGTGAAGACACATTCACCTATGCTCATGCTCCTCAAAATGGCTAAAAAACCCTCTTTGCCTAAGTTAAATGAATCATCGCATCTATTAATCAAATAACCACGCTGACAGGCGGAGTCCAGTGTACCTGATGCGCTGCCAGCGCGGAAGCACACGTCTTTTCCGTGCTGGTCCCATTTTACGAACAGCGCACCCTCCGCTTGTCCTGTTGAGCGCTGACCGGACCTCCTCTATAATTGATCTGCGATGTCAGCGCGTTAGTTCAGTGTCTCACCCGCGCTGATCCTGTTTGGGCGAAGTTGTTCTAACAACCAACCTTCCAGATCCCTCCAGACTTGGTTGTTAGCATTGTTGAGTTCACCATCCTTTCTCTGGCATGTCTGTTCAACTGACCATCCACTTATCTTGGGGGAAAGCTCATCCTTTAGCTATTCAAGGAGACTCCTTCTCCTTTATAAGCTTCCTCCATTGCCCATGAGCAGCTAGTTTGGAAAATATAGACTTTGAATGAGGAATTCTTAGTGCATTAGTGCTGCTCTTTGTAGGCATTTGGTGTGTTGTTTGAGGATTGCTTTGAGCTTGAGGAAGGTCATGAGCTTGTTGCCTTGTATGTGAGAGAGAGACCCTTTTGACTTGGGAGATTTGTTTCAAAGGTGAATGCTTGGAAGATATGCTGGCTGGACCCTCTAGAGAAGGACTCAGCGTCAGGACTTCGGTTGTACCTTACTCTATTTTCTGTTAATAAAGATAGATGACTACTCTTATGGTTCCATTTCCATTTGTCTAATGAATGATTGATGTAAATTGTATCCTTCCTGACTGATACATAGTTGTTGTTAGTAGATTTTACGCTCTTGTTTGCTCTCTTTTGCTTGTGCAGGTGTTCGTCCGCGAGGATAGCGGAGAATTGTGATCGGCTGGAGCGAAAGAGCGAGAGGAACATCTCTTCGACAAACAAGCGTTAGAATCCAAGTAGGTTATTCTCACCCACTTGTTAATTACAACTAGGAACCTGCAGTGTAGCATTGTTTGATTGTTGCTAGACCCCTGTTGGGCTAGTAGGGATCGCCTCTATCCGTAGAGGGGATTTACCTCACCAACAATTTGGCGACTCCACTGGGGAGGCCGCTTGTCTCTTTGTGTGTCACCTTTGTTTTGATTATTGCTCCTTTGTCAAAGTTTTGGGGATTGTTTTGCTATTGGTTTGTTTCTGGGTTCGCCCTAGGGACTACCTTAATTGCCTTGAAAGCCTGTTGTTTTGGTTTGGAAGTTTTTGTTCAAATTGATTTGCTTTTCAGCCTCAGCACGTTTTATTTTAAAACAACTGCACTGACATCGCATCCTGTCTTCTTTGTTGTCTCTGTCATCGCGCTTGTATATTCAGACAGTTGCGCTGACCTGGTTTTTTGGGCCAGTGCCCTTTATTTGTGTCCTTCCATGCTGACAGCGCAAAGTTGCTACAGACACTTTTCTATCATCGCCATGTTGCTGTAGGGTCACCCGCGCTGATCCTGTAAAAATTCTTTTTGTCCAAATTGACCTACTGAACCTCTTGGTTTTGGCTTTCCCCTGCTTTTTCTACTTGGCTTTTGGCTTGATAACTTTGTTTGAACTGTGACTCGCTTGTTTGTGAGGCCTCGTTCCACGAGAACTTGTTCATCGCCTGTTTTCGGTTTGTGCAAAGCCTTCCTTTTTGCTCTTGTTGCTTGGTTTATGTTTTGTCTTGACTTTTGGCAATTACTGAAGCATGTCAGACCGTCGTTTGTTTGGTCGTGGACTCTCATCCTTCGGGTGTTCGCTTGTCTCCCTTGATTTCACACTCAAACCCTGGGACATCTAGTGGTCGTGTGTGTCTAGCCTCCCAACCGGGATTTGGTCTTCTTGGTTGGACAGCCAACTTCGTTTTTGTTTTCGCGATTGTTTGGTGATTGTCGAAAGTGATTGATTGTGTTCCAAGCAGTTTGCTTTCCTCCGTTGAATTCCTCATCGTCTTGTTGAGCTTAGATTACAATAGCTCATAAGCCGTTGTTTTCCTTTGATTGGGAAACTGGTTTTAGTGACTTGGGAATTGTCTTGTGTGTGCATTGAGTGATTTAGTTTTTCACTTAGTGGTGCTATCTCTCTAACTCATTTGAAAAGAACTTTTATGTCGTTGAAAAGTAGAGCAAACTAGTATCTTTTGCATTGACAATTGGAAGGAAAAGAGCGTCTCGTTGTTTTGTGTTTTCAAAAGAAAGAGTTTTCATTTCCTTGCTATTAGTTGCATTAAGGTGCATGATTGCTCGAATTCGTTTTGTTTGTTTGAAAAGATCCTTAACTCTTTTTAGCTAGAATTCATCGAACAAAATGATGA